>APFE030935719.1:101989-119930 GCA_000404065.3 Pinus taeda
GACTCTGAGTCAGAACTCGACAAGGGGAATGACAAAGGGAAGCAGATCATTGATGCGGATCCCAACGCCACTGTTGCTACTGCTAAGATCCAGAAAAATGAACCTGAAGATCCAGAGGAGGAGGAGCGTCTCTTCCACTCCCAGATGTGGGTAAGGGGCTCCCTGCTACAGTTCATTGTCGATAGCGGGAGCCAAAAGAACCTCATTTCGGCAGAGGTCGTGAAGCAGTTGGGCTTACCGACCACGGCACATCCACAACCGTACACCATCGGGGGTGCTGTACCAAGGACGAGATCTTCGCGTGAGCCAACAGTGTCGCCTTCCATACAACATCAAGCCCTCCACAGATGAGGTATTGTTTGACATTGCTCCCCTTGAAGTTTGTGATGTATTATTAGGACAACCATACTTGTGGAAGCAACATGCTATGTATGAATCAAGGCCCCGTGCTGTTATTATTACATTGGGAAATCAATTCTATAGGATACCAGAGGTAGCATCGCCTACTGCCATCTCTTTGATTACTGCAAAACAATGCAGTAAGCTCATTTCCAAAACTAGAAAAATTGTTTTCCTGACGATACACCCTCAAGGAAAGAAGAAGACAGTGGCCACAACCTCCAGACAGGGCCTCTCTGCACAACAACTATAGATGGACAAGCTTGTGGACGAGTACGAGGACATCTTCACCTCCCCTGTAGGGGTTCCTCTGCACTGTCAGGTCAAGCACTCCATCGATCTGATCCCAGGTGCGCCGCTACCCAATGGACCAATTTATCGGCACTCCGTTCTGTAGAATGATGAAATCAAGAGGTAGATTCAGGAGCTACTGCAGAAAGGCCACATTCGTCCGAGTTCATCGCCTTGCGGGAGCCCAATTGTGTTGGTACAAAAGAAGGATGGGACTTGGAGACTCTGTATTGACTATTGGGCGCTGAACAAGATCACTGTCCGTAATAGGTACCCGATCCCACGGATTGATGACCTCCCGGACCAACTAAAGGGGGCAAAATATTTCAGCAAGATTGATCTGAAGTCAGGATATCACCAAGTACCGATCGAACCCTCTGATGAATGGAAGACTGCCTTCAAAGCCAAGGAGGGCCTTTTCGAATGGTTGGTTATGCCTTTCGGGTTGACGAATGCTCCTGCAACCTTCATGAGGCTAATGGATGACATCTTGTGGCCGTTCACCAACTCATTTTGTAGTGGTATACTTGGATGACATTCTGATCTTCAGCCAGAGTTGGGAAGAGCACCTCCACCACATCCGACAGGTTCTCCAAACACTGCGGCAACACAAGCTATGTGCCAATTTGGAGAAATGCACTTTTGGCATGACCCAGGTTCAGTATCTGGGATACATTATTGATGAATGGGGGTGCATGTGGATCCAGCCAAGATCCATGTCATTCGGGATTGGCCATCTCCAACCACTCTAACAAAGCTTCGCAGCTTTCTAGGTCTTGCCAACTTCTATCACAGGTTCGTGTTGGGGTTTTCTCATATCACTTGGCCTTTGAGTCAAGTCACCAAGGGAGGAGTGAAGGCCAAATTCTTTTGGTCTAAATCTCAACAGAAGGCATTCATAGAGTTGAAAGATCGCCTCTGCACGGCACTAGTGCTCGCGTTACCAAATTTACAACAACCATTCGAGGTCGAGACAGATGCCTTTGACTATGCTATTGGGGCAGTCCTTACTCAACACGAGCATCCAGTGGCATATCACAGTGAAACACTTTCAGACATAGTCCGGAAGTATCCCACTTATGATAAAGAGATGTATTCATTGTGCAGGCTTGCCGACAATGGAAGAATTACATTTTGGGGAAGGAAACGGTCATCCACACAGACCACCGACCCCTGCAGTTCATACAGACCCAAGGGAAATTGCAGAATGATCGCCATCAGAAGTGGTCCACATACCTGCAACAGTTCCATTTGAATATCAAGTATAAGAAGGGCAGCACTAATAATGTTGCAGATTGCCTCAGTCGACCACCGATCATGGCGTTAACCACCGTGCTCAACTCTTGTGGGCACGAGACTTCTGATGGGCCACTGCTCTACAAAAGCGACCCGGAATTCAGCCACACATACCAGAACCTCTTGGAGGGTCAGTTCCAGATTTTCCCCTCCAGGACGGCCTGTTATGCCACCTGGGTCACCTTTGTGTTCCTTCAAGCGAGCGTGCCAAGATGATTTGGGAAGCACACTACAGTCGGGCTGTTGGGCATTTTGGGGTCGAAAAAACGATGGCAGTACTGCAGAAGTATTTCTATTGGCCGAATCTTCGACAGGATGTCGGGAAGTACATCAGGTCATGCACTGCCTGCGCCATTGCCAAACCGACGATCAAGAAGCAAGGCCTCTATACCCCGCTGCCTACCCCTAATCAGCCTTGGGAATCCATCTCCATGGATTACATGTCAGGCCTTCCTTCCACTAAGCATGGAAATGACTGTGCTTTTGTGGTCATCGACAGGTTCTCCAAGATGGCCATTATGGCGGCCTACAAGAAGAATATCACAGTAGAAGCCACTGTTAAACTCTTCTTTGAACGAGTGTGGGTACACTTTGGGATCCCATAGTCTATCATCTCAGATCGGGATAGTGGGTTCCTCGGTACATTTTGGTCCAGTCTCTGGTCGATGCTGGACACCAAACTCACTAAGTCCACAGCCTTCCATCCTCAAACTGATGGTTAGACAGAGGTTGTCGACAGGATGATCGTACACATTCTGCACATGTACAACTCAAAGCATCCATGCACATGGGACGAGAGCCTCCCCTATGTTCAGCACAGCTAAACCCGAGCTCTCCACAGCTCGACTGGCCACAGCCCTTTTCAGGTGGGCTTGGGATTCTAGCCACTATGTCTCATTGATGTGGCCATGCCATTTGCAGCTACTCATGTAGATTCTGCTCATGTCCAGTCTGAAATAGATAAGGAAAACAGCTTCATTGAGCACATCCAACATATTCGCCAGCAGGTCCATGACATTCTGGAGAAATCTAATGCTAAGTACAAGCAATGACATGATCAACATTGGGTGCCACACAAGTTTTAGGTGGGGGACAAAGTCTGGTTGCATTTGCAAAAGGAACACCTTACCGAAGCCTATCGGAAACTTAGACCACTCTGATATGGCCCTTACACAATTACCAAGGTTATGGGAGACAATTCATTTGAGCTCAACATTCCCCCATTCCTTGGCCTGCACCCGGTGTTCAATGTCGACCACCTTCGGCCATACTTTCCTCCATTACTAGGCACGTCCGACATCGCAGAACAACTCACACCCACAAAGTTAAATCCAACTTGCATGGAACAAGCTGCAACTGATCGGATCATGGAAACATAGATCAAGCACACTCGCCAGCAGAATATCAAACTATATCAAGTTGTCAAAGCAGGACAACTCCTTCACCAAGGCAAGTGGCTCACCAGGGACCAAGTGCAGCAGAAGTTCCCTTATCTCATGGAGGAACTCAACGCAATGGGGACCATTGCTTCCTAAGGGGGGAGGAATGATCCAGGTGGATATTGGTGGCCACCCGCTAATTCCACTTGGATCCCCTCTAGTGCTTCATGCAGTTTTTTTTAGTTTCCTTAATTATAACACAATTTACTATTTTATCAGTTTTTCGGGTCCTAAACTTCCAGAGCCGTTTTGAGGCCCTAAACGACGTTTTTTGGGAAATCTACCGCCAATGATTTTTTACCTATAGATCGTCTTTTCTATCGTAGTCCTCGAAGAGATCTTTCCAACGGGCTATCATGCACATCAAACGGAGATAAGACGACCAATTCACGACCTCGAGAAGTTGATGTACCAACTTACCCAAAAACGGGGCCCACAATTTGGCGTTTCATCTTCCAGGGTTAGGTTTTGGAATGTGAAGGGTTTTTCCATTGTTTCTCACAAAAAATAGGCCTTCGAGCCTCATTGTAACACAGTTTAGAGGCATGTAGCCACACATCTCTTCTCAGAGATAAGCTGCCATCACCCTAGCTGGTTTATTTCCATTTCTGGTTGTAAGCATATTTCAGTATTTTCCATTAATGAAATGAAGTATTATTTCCATTGCATCGTTGTGTATATGGTTATCTCTGGAATTTGTTGCGTTCCTGTTTAAGTTTGGATCACTGTCTCCCAAAAGTTTGTTTGAGGTACAAAGTTTTCATGGATTGGCGAGTTTTTATCGAAAGTTTATTACAAATTTCAGTGGGATTTGTGCACCCATGGTGGATACCATTACGAAGGGAAATCAGCCTTTTCATTGGACATAAACAGCAGGGAAGAGTTTTCAACTGCTCAAAATAAAGATTACTAAAAAACAAATTTTGAGATTACCGAACTTTAACAAACTTTTTCGAGTTCATTGTGATGCCAGTGGAACAACCATTGGCATAGTACTTAGCAAAGAGGTAAAGCTACTAGCCTACTTCAGCGAGAAACTAAATGAAATTAGGTAGAAGTACACATCTTATGACAAAGAATTTTATGTAGTGGTTCAAGCACTAAAGCATTGGAGACATTATATATTGGCTAATGAATTTGTCTTATTTTCAGACAATTTTGCATTACAGTATATTATGCAGTAGCATAAGCTAAACCATAAACATGCGAAGTGGGTGAAGTACCTACACAGTTTTACATTTGTGTTGAAAAACATCAACGGTCAAGCCAATAAAGTGGTATATGCATTAAGCAGGGGGAATTTGATCCTATAGGAAAGTATGATACAAGTATTAGGATTCAAACATTTTAAGGACTTGTATGAAACAGATGCAGATTTTAAGGAAGCCTATGAAGCTTGCAAAAATCCATTTTTGAGAGATAATAGTTCATGGTTGGACTATAATATGTAGGAAGGGTTGTTGTTCAAAGGAGGACAGTTGTGTATTCTGGAATGTTGTATGAGAGAAAACTTAATCCAGGAAAATCATAATGGAGGTTTATCCGGGAATTTTGGCAAAGACAAGACCTTGGATCAGTTGATCCACTTTTACTACTGGCTGAAGATACGTAGAGATGTACAGAGGTTTGTGACTAGATGCAAAGTGTGTCATCTTGCAAAGGGGCATATCCAGAACATACGGTTGTATACGCCATTACCTATTCTGAGTATACCATGGGACTCAGTTAGTTTAGAATTTGTCTTAGGTCTACCGAAGACATAATGGGGATTCGATTCCATCATGGTGGCAGTGGATCGTTTCACCAAAATGGCACATTTCATTCTGTGCAAGAAAACTAGTGATGCCACACATGTAGCACATTTTTTCTTCACAAAGAGAGTCATATTACATGGCTTTCTGAAGTCTATTATTTCTGACCGAGACATCAAGTTTATAGGTCATTTTTGGTGGACCTTATGGCAAAAATTAGACACAAAACTGAGCTTCAGCTAAGCTTATCATCTGTAGACCGATGGCCAAACTAAAGTAGTGAACTAAAGTTTGGGAAATCTATTAAGGAGTTTGGTTGGAGAAAATTCTCGACAGTGGGGATTGTGTGCTTGCATAAGCGTAATTTGCTTATAATGATTTCCCTAAGAGAAGCTCGAGCAGTAGTCCTTTCCAGATCCTATATAGAATGCACCCATGTGGAGTACATGAGTTGCGGGATTTGGGTCAGTTGGAGTGCAAGAGTACTAATGGTGAATATTTCACAAAGGCAATCAACGATCTTCATGAACAGGTGAAATTAAAATTACAAGACAGTAGCCAAAGATACAAACAGAAATCAGATTTGAGAAGGCGAGAGGTACAATTCAATGTAAGAGACCTGGTATTAGCAAAGAGGTTTCGTAAAGGTGAATAGAACAATTTAAAATGGAAGAAAATTGAGCCTTGCAGGATTCTTCAAAAGCTTTCTATGAATGCTTATGAATTGCAGTTACCCCGAGGTATAGGAATTTCACCCATTTTTAATGTGGCAAATCCGTACCCATACATTACGGAAAATGAAGAAGACAGTTTGGAAAGAGGAGCATGGGACACCCAGAGTGAGAACAAGTCGTGGATTAAACATATTCCCTCAACAAAGCCTTTAGAGATCGAACAGATCCTAGAGATCCAGGTGGCGAGACAGACTCAAAGGAAAGAATATTTGTAGTACCTAGTCAAGTGGAAGGGCCATCCTATTGAAGATAGTTCTTGGTTAGATGTTGGCTAGATTCAAAGCATTGGGTACTATATTGAAGAGCTCATTGATAGGAGCCTATTGATGGCCCGAAAATCGTTGCCACAACATTGGGGGATGACCACCCAGTCCGGACCTTAGTACAACTCCTTTTCCGTTTGGGATGGTGGTTCGGACTGGAGATAACGAGACCAGTTTCCCGATAATAAAATAAAAGGGATGGATGGGTGACGAATAGTTTGCTTAAGTGATAGGCGACTAGCTTATTCTATTGACAGAAATAGGGAAACTAATACTAATCCTGGGAACAACTTATTCATTCATAATGCAGCGTTAAATAATCTTTATCTATCTAACAGGCATGTAGATGACTCTGTAAAATAAATAAGAGACATTCAATCATTCAAAGATTACTTCATATGAATAGTCACAATGAAGCGATAAACGCAAATTACTGCATTCACTGTTTATATCATCGATACATATATACGATTGAAAGGAAAGCATACGATAAACAACCAATAGTGGAATGCATAAGGAATGCTGCGAAAAGCACATATATATATAAGCGATAATAGCAAGAGTGATTTAAACAAAAATTCATCTAACAAAAATGAGTACAGACGTAGATAATAGTACCATGTGAGCTGCAGATCAATCTGAAATATCAATCGCTATTCAAAATTCCTTCTTCAACACAGAAATGCTTTTAAACAATGATAGTAGTGCACATTTGCATAAAAAAATTCCTCATTAAATTCAGAATAATTGGTCCAGTTTCATAAAAAAAAAATCCCTGAAGTACAATAGTGCAACTTCAGGGTTTAAGTCATATACAAAACTTTTCGACCCTTTCTAAATGCATGAAAGGGTCTATAAATACTACTAAGCTAAAAAAATCTATGAAACAAAATCCTACTAAATTTGTATCAGTAAATACGATCTATTTCCCAGGGGCGATCTGGCAGTCGGCGATGTGAGTCATGACTCAGGTTGTTTTCCCTTAAACCTGAGCTAGCTTATCGCAAGCATCGGCTCCACTTCTGGCATTCTGTTAAGGCGCAAACTGAATTGGGCGGCGAAGGTGGCATCCTGAATGTCAGGTATGATATACCCGACAGCATCTGTAAGGCACTTCAAGGTGGCTCTTTGGCTGTATGGCTTGATTAAGAAGAACCAATAAGCATCCCACGTTAAACTGTTGATTCCAGCGATTAATCTTCCATTTTTCTCCAGCTCCGGGTAGCATGAGTGCTCCAACATATTTGTCGTTCTTAATTGACCTGGAGTACATTGGGAAATCATATTAGACAAATAAAGCATATTATTTACTAATTCAACCAAATTTCCAGTGGTTGTTTTGCATTTGGAAATTTCTCTTTCTGCCTTCATTAGTTGCGATTGCCATTCTGTGAATAATATTTCTTTGTGCGATTCCAGAATTATCAGTAGATTAGTCGCCTGGTCTATATCTGAATCCTGCCATTCCATAAAGTTTGTCAGTGCTTCTTCGGCCTGATCCAAATTGGTCCTTGCTTTTTCTACCTTTTCGCTTATGGATGCTACCAACTCGCACAATGGTTCTGCTTGTGTAATCAGCTGACATAGTAGCTTAACCTGATTAATTAATGCCTTATTTAACTGAAGCGCTTCTGCTCTGAATTCGTCTACCTGAGGGAGCTTTTTCATTTGCTCAATTTGAGTGGTCAATTGAGCAATTTGCTCATCTTTTTTTTTCATTGTTCCCTTGGTCGATATTCTTAATTGCTCCAATGCCGCTGATAGCTCCCTTTGCCTTTGGATTTCACTCTCATCAATCCTCTGCTTTTCCTCCTGTAATTGCTTGGTCAGCTGATTATTGTTCTATTGTTGCACTAGCAATTCTTGCTCCTCCTGCTCTACCTTCTGCTGAACTTCCGATAATTTCGCCTGTAGCAAAGAGATGTCTTGATCCTTGGTCTTCAATAACCTGCTTAACTCCGATGCTTTATCAATGGTTGCCGCTGAATATGCTCCAGCGAATTGCGATAGCTTGGTTAAGTCATCGGAGGGGTCGAATTCCTCTTTCCACAAAACATTGCCCGTTACTGTTAATTCGGGGAATGGGGAAGGTTGATCATCTCTTCTCCTTTTCCTCTGTCGCTTTACAACAACTTTATGCTTAGGGCTATAAAATACATCCAAAGGGGGAATCTCTTCAATTTGCAAAATGATTTCTCCCGTTGGATCTTTAGGAATTATCTCTGTTTCTTTTGATTTGGGTAGGCCGCTGGTTTCGCCCGAAACCGGTTACGATGTCCCTTCTTGCGTGTCGCCTTCTTTAGAAACCTCATCATCTTTTGAGCACTCTAGGTTGCTGATGATTGTATTGAATTGCTACCATTACTGTAGCAAATTCGGATCAACCAGTATATCATTATTATTTTTAGAGCTGCTCTCTTCTTGGGCTTTTGCCTAGGTTTCTTCTTGTCGCTGCACATTTTCCTTGATTACTTCCTGCCACTGGCTATGCACTTCCTCCTGCTGCTTTGATGTAGTAGGAGGTGGCGTATTACTTCACTCTTCGAGATCGCTTGATCTGGTTGTCGTCGGAACAGTCGCTAACAGGTCTAGAGGCAGAATTTGCAACCTCTGTTCTCTAATTCTGTTAAATTCGACTAGCCCTTCATCGTTATACACATTTCTGGAAAGCGACTTAGCTTGATACAATGATTCAGCCGATGCAAACAAATCCTCGAATCTGTCTTCTTTATGCTCGACCTTGGCCAATTTGGCCTGGTCGAGCGCATTGTAAGCGATCTTCCTCGGATCATACTGCCTACTGGCAGAGTAGCCAGAGTGAGCAAATTCATTTTCCCAGCTTCCTTCTCTGCATGTTTGATATCATGCAGGGTATAAATTCCAAATCGTAAGGGAAAAGAAGGCCAAACATGTTTTTTTCATTCTTTTCAGGGTTTGAGTAACCCCATCAGCATTGATTTGATAAGCTACTTCCCTGGCAAGTAACTTATCAGGGATGTAAAGTGGTAGCACATGCGGCTTGGCCTGACTACCAAAAACTCTTATTTAGGTGAATTTCTCCTCCCCAAACCAACTTGCTACTGCAGTCAAATCTACCCCTGCTTGCTCAGAAATCTTTGGGGCAGGTTTATCAAAAATGGAATAATGAATTGGCAACATAAAACCGTTGCAGATTTGATAAAGATGGTGCTTATAATTAGTCTTCCACAATTTTTGATAATATATGTGAATGGGTGTGGGGTCTTGGGACATCCACCTCCATCCCAGTATAGGAAATTTAGAATTAAAACACAACACATCCATCACATAGGCTCCGTAATAGAATGGCGGAATAACCCTCTCTGTTACGCGATAGTTAGACTTGAAATCGAGGATGGCTTTGGCTAACTTGTCGGATAATATAACCGCCCAATCCATAATTTCTCCACTACATGCTGCCTCCATTAAGGGGACGATTTCTATGGTAAAATTGGCAGAGTCATGCAATCCCCATAGTCTACACATCATAATTCCAGCATAGCAGTAAGGAGAACATAGGGAGTCAATTGAGTACTTACCCGAGGTTTCATGCTTGTGTTTTGCTAGATTCTGTCTCCAGCCTCGAATTGGTTCAGACTCGGTGTCATTCTCTGCTCGAAATTTCTCCAAAAATACTGCATTATATTTTTCCTCTTCTACCGGTAGGTGATACATTAGCCTTAGATATTCGGCTCGAAAAAAACCGAAAATCCTCCTGTCCGCAGTGCTAAACAGTCTGTTGATAATTGGGAGCTCTTGGATTGCCCACCTTACCACATCCATGTATGGGAGAATTTGCTCTTGGGCTGCTATTCTGTGCAGAAAGGAGTCCGCCAAGTCTTTTAAATTGGCGTCGGATTTACTGGTATTATCGCATGAGATTTCTATCCTGGTCACCTTCGGCTCTTCTGCTTCAATCAAATTATACGTCCCTTGCCAAGTGGTCCTGGTAAGTCCCAAGCACATCGTATCTGATATAAGCCCTTTGTTCTTACTGCTTGGATCAATAACAGCTTGCCCCGTGGCTGGCGAAGCAGTAGGCATTGTGGTCTTCTTGGACTTCTTTCCCATCCCACTTTCTTCTGTGTCTATGGAAGAATCCTGCACAGAGCGAAAGATAGGCGTAACACAGGCAACAATAACATGAATTGAACAGAATGAAGTATATATATCTGGATGCATCCATAGCGATCAATTGACTTAAGGTGGCCTTAGGATCAAATCCGTGGATAGATCGCAAGCCCGCTGTTCTCATTAAATGGTCGTTATGGCCTGTCTATCTCATTAATTCCAGTCGCTTCGATTAATGGCCGAATGATTTATTTGAAGCATGCCTTGGGAGATTTGGTGGTTTGAATGCGGATGAGCGGCTTTTCAAAGGATATTGCCTTAATTGCAAATAAATCATATTAAACTGCCATTTATGACCTTTTCTTTTAAAATTGCGCTTTTTTCCCTTTTCGCAATCGGGCATCGGGGAAATGCTAAGTTATCACATTGGTCTCATTTGGAATCCGCGATCGCCGATAGCGATATCGCATCGCGTCAGGAATAGCTAGCAAGGTCGTTTAGAATGAGGGCATGGTGAGTCGCCGATTGCCGATAGCAATATCGCATCGGATCGGGTGAGGGGGAGCTTACTTGCACTTTAAGTTTTATCGCCGATTGCCGATTTCGCATCGCATCAAAGAAAGAGTTGTTACTCATGTTACTTTATGCTTTTGCCGATATCTGATAGAGATTTCACATCGGCGAAAACCAAGATGTCCCTTAAGTTGTGCTTTCTTTGTTATTGCGATATGCGATCTTGCGATCGCTTTATCGCAATGATAAAGATAGATCGTTTTATGTTGGGTTTTTTTTTATTGGTTTTATTAAAAAGGCCTTTTAATAATGTTTTCTTTTATTCGAGCCTCTTTGAAATAGAACTTTAAATCGATACCAGTTTAAAACAAAAATTAAAAGGGACCCATTTCACATTATATTTTTAGGATAGTAATGATATGAAATGGGGGGTTGTTGTATGGCACAACAATTGGCGATTCGCTGGAAGAAACAATTATCTCTGAAAAGTATGGAAATACTTAAACTTTTTCAGAATAGAAATTTTATTCAAAAGGGAAAATTCTAATATAACTAGGTATTGTTGCATTCGAAACAAAATAGTACTTTCTTTGCTAATTTCCTCTTTTGTTAAAAATAGAGACATTCTAGATTTTTAAATTGGTGTTTGTTGGTTGATATTGATAAAACAGAGAACTTTTTCCAAATCAGCTAGTGAAATTAACTCCTTTGTCACAGGTAGAGCCTCTACTGCCAGCAAACATCCATAGTGTCAGCAAGGATACCTTTAAACCATATCATTGTCTATTGTCCCATTCACTTCAGATCATGATTAACAGAATGAATTCAAAATATTTTTTTTTTTTACATTTTGTATTTCTTTTCATTTTCTGCTATTTTGTAATATAAAAAGTTGTTGCCCTGGTGTGGTGGCAAGTTAAGTGATAATGCCATTCACTGGTAGTAATCTAACCAAACAAGCTGGCTCATGATGAGACCCCTTGTCTTATAATTGAAGCCATTACCCTGTTTTGGTATGCAGTATTGGTAATGTCGGCTAAACTATTTTCCTATGAACATGGAAAGCAGGCTTGTAATAAGACCTCTTAAATTTTATATCCATTATTCTTGGAATTACATCTTGAATAATCATGAACTTGGATAAATGGGATAGACAATTCTCCTTCCTAAGATAGGATGGATGACAAGGTTAGAGTTTGACATGCTGAATTTGGATTAGCTTCTATATTAATATTGATAACCTTTCTGTAACCAATTTGAAAAACCTAAAAAGATTTACAAGATTTATAAACTTCAAGAGGGGTTCACTAAGATTGTAGTGTAGTTTCAGAATGCAATTATAACTAATTTCCTAGAAGTCATTTCTTTTGTTTAATACTTCTATTTATTTCAAAGTAAATATCACATTGCTTGTTTTTTAGAAACTCTTTGAACACAACAAAGGTCAAATAGAAAATGCCTTACAGTTTTATTTTCTAATTTTGCTACAAACTATAAAAATGCTATTAAAAGGAGAAGGGGTTACCTTCTCACTTGAAAATTTTCTTTAAGATTAGACCATTAACAGGGAGAGAATCTCTCAACCCTGATAAATCTTGTAGCATGAAGGTCGAATGGCCTATCTTCTCACAGATTTGAAATGGTCCAAGCCACATCTTCTGGAATTTGGTGTGTTTTCCTTTATCTTCATGGGCTTTGTCCCATTTCAGGACTAGATCACCGACTTGAAATTGCTTAGAGCCAGATGAAATTGAATCAAATGATGACTTGATGATCTGCTGATGTTTCGCATGAATAATTTTGGCTTTTTCTCTTTCTTCTTCCAATTTTAGGATTTGGTCATGTCTAAGCTGTAAAGAAGAAGAAGGATTTTCTTCAATAAATTGAACTAGAGCTAGAGAAGGAAGAATAAGATTTGTTGGTAATACAGCTTCTTTTCCATAAACGAGTTTAAATGGGGAAAAACCTATAGAAGCTTTTTGTGTTATCCTGTTAGCCCATAGTGCAAATATTAAAGATTTGTGCCAGTTCTTGTGATTCTGCTCGATAGTTCACTTGATAATTTTGATAAGGTTTTTGTTTGTAGATTCGGCCAAACCATTACCCTGAGGATAATAGTTAGCAGAATATTTGAGTTTGAAACCTCTTTTGATTGCAAAATCGAACATAGCATTGCCTGAAAAGTAAGATGCATTATAAAAAACAAGAGCATTTGGCACGCCAAACCTGGTAATGATGAATTGATCTATGAATTCAATAATGGCTTTAGAGTTTGTTGTCTTCAACGGAATTGCTTCAACCCACTTGGTAAAGTAATCGGTAGCAGTAAGGATATACTTGTGCTGTTTGGAAGAATTAGGAGTAATTTCTCCAATAATGTCTAATCCCCATTGCTCAAATGGTTGTTCAATGTTGACCGGTTGCAGAGGGAAGGCTGATTTCTTTTGTATTCCACTTGAAGTCTGACAATTTTGGCATTTCCTCACATATTCATGAGCATCTCTAAACAGAGTGGGCCAGTAATACCCAGCATGGATGATTTTGTGAGCTGTGGTATCAGCTCCGAAGTGGCCTCCTGCTGGTCCGTCATGCAATTCCTGCAAGACCCTTCGTGCTTCCTGTTTTTGAAGGCATCTTAATAAAACGGAATCATAATTTTTTCTAAAAAGAACATCATCAATAATGGTAAAATTTTTTGCTTTCAATCTTATGGCCCTTTTGTTTTTGTAGGACAAGTTGGGAGGTGCATATCCATTTTTCAAGTAAAATATTAAATAGGCATACTGTGATTCAGAGTCAATGATACTTATCTGGTTGATGGTTTCAGATTGATCTGTATCGCTTGATTCTAGAATGTTGGATGTGCCTGCCAATAACCTGCAAAAACCTTGGCCTCTAACAATCTTTGCTGGCTTGATTTCTAGGTCATATTCTTGAAGTGTTGTTTACCCAATTTGCCCTTTTTTCTCCCAGTTCTCTTTGGATTAACAGTTGTCTAACTGAGGAGAAAGGAAACTATAACCTTTGTATGGGATTTTATATGGGAAAGGGCCTATAATGTTTAAACCGCTTTATATACAACAAAAGGCTTTGTTTTTCTACTTCCAGAATAGTTAGTTCTGCACCTTGAAGATTTGAGCTATAGAATGAAATCGGTGCTTCCAAAATTGTGATCGTTGATCTGTGTAAGTACTGCAGCATAAGAGGAATCGGATGCGATGGTATACAATGTAAAATGATTAGAAAAATTTGGGGTATTTAGAGCTGGGGCATTCATTATTGATTGCTTGATTAATTCAAATGCTTCCTTTTCTGGCAATCCCCATTTGAAGACCGAATTTTTCTTAATCATAGTTTTAAGTGGTAAAATAATTTGAGAAAAACCTGGAATGAATCTTTTTACAAAATTGATTTGGCCTAAAAATGACTGCATGGATTTCTTATTATCAGGAAAAGGGATTTCAGAAATTTCTTTAATCCTGTTTGGATCAATATAGATGCCATCTTTAGATACAATAAAGCCTAGGAGCTTACCTTGATCAAGAGCGAAGAAAGATTTCTTAGGATTCAGAGAAATACTGTATCTCTTACAGCGTTGGAAGATTTGATTCAAATCATGCAAGTGGTTGGATCTCTCTTTTGAAAATACAGTAATATCATCTAAATAGATGACTACTGTTCTATTAATTAATCCTTTGAAAGCAATATCCATTGCCCTTTGGAAAGTGGCTCCTGTATTAATAAGCCCGAAAGGCATTTTATGATATGCATATGTTCCCCACTTTGTTCTGAATGTGGTTTTGAGTCGGTCATCGAGGTGGACCAGAATTTGGTTATACCCTGAAAAACCGTCCAAAAAGGACATTAAATCTAAGCCTACCACTGATTGGAGTATCTGCTCCATAGTGGGTAATGGGAAATTATCTTTTAGACTTGCCTTATTTAAATTCCTGAAATCAATACAAATCCTTATGTCGCCATTTTTATTTCTGATTGGTACCATATTGGAGACCCAGTTTGAGTGTCGTACGGGAAAAATAATCTTAGCTTTCAAGAGTTTTTGAGTTCCGACTTTATTTAACCCTCTAAGTTTGGATGAATTTTTCTCAACTTTTGCTGAACTGGTTTCTGTTCGGGAAGCATTGGGATAGTGTGTTGAATAATAGATGTGTCATAAATGTTTTTAGAATCATCATATACCAAGCGAAAACATGTTTATTCTTTCGTAACAAGACTAATAAATGCTTCCTTTTCCTCTATGGAAAGTCCTAAATCCCTAAATTAATGTTTTGAGGATTTTGTTCGGTGCCAAGGTTTATTAATTCAAACCTTAAGGTAGAGCTCTGAAGCTTTGTATTAGACACAGGTTTGAACCTATATTTAATATCGTAAAGATCTTCAAGCTTCACTACGCACTTAGGGATTGAGTTTTCCTCTTGTTTACCTTGTATTTGAGTATCATGCTTATCTTCCTCAATGATCTGATTGTCATAGGATTTTTCAGAGGTCAGAAAGTGTAAAATTTCATCATCATGGTTAAACACTCTCCAATTGGTTACATTATCAGGAATGGATGGCCTAAAAAGTAATTCTACTGAAAACCTATCTAGACTATAGTCTTCGGAAGGGAGTAGCTTTGGCTAGCAAGTCGGCTGTCGAATTTTGTGCCCTGGGAATGGAAGAAATATTGAATGCTAAAAAATGGGATGTTAGCTCTTGTACCAGTGATTGATAATTCTTAAGATGGTTCGAAAGACAATGAATTGTATTCCTTACCTGTTTAACGATAATCTCAGAGTCACCAAAGACCTTTAAGTTTTGAACTTTGAGGCCTATCGCTTTATATAGTCGTTGGACTAGCGCTTCGTACTCGGCTGTGTTATTGGTGCATTCAAATTCTAATCTACAGGACAGCATTGTTTTTTCTCCTTGCGGGCTGACCAAAATGCAACCTGCTCCTGATCTTTCACTGGACTTAGATCCATCAAAATATAAAGACCAAAATAATGAATTATCTACAGTATTTGTTACAACATTCTTGGTAACATTAACGCATTTAGACCTGTCGGTCTATGAAAAATTTTCAATTTGTGATGCGAAATTGTTGACTGAGAAAGGAGATGGATGGGCAATATAATTGCCGAAAAATGACTCAGAAGAATAATTTCCTAAGATATTGTTGTTGAACGCAACCGGTTGATTTTCATGTTCAAATTTTGTAACAGTGTGGGTCATATGTTTCTCCCGATCAATCTTTATTTGATTTGGCTTGCCCTTATAGGGGAGCCACATGTGTGACCAATCGGTGGAGATATACCCATGGAGATTTTCTGACCAATCCCTGCTTAAAATCAACCCATAGAATTCAGGTATATCGGTGACTAGGATGTCAATCCTTTGGACTATTCTTGGGTTTGTCGATAATCTGATCGCTACAATTACAAATGTCTATAAATATGTCTTAGTTATAATATTAATTATCGCTACAATTTTCAGCTTCAGAATTGATAATGAAATATGTCTCAGTTACAATGTTAATTATAGTTAAAATGTTTTGTTTCAGAATTGCTAATGTTTAAATCATTTCGAATAGAAATATTTTTCAAGTTGATTTTGATATTCGTCCTTTTCAATGGGAAAGCTTCTTTCTGTAAAGCTCACATTGTAACATTTACAAAATGTAAATAGTAATATTTATATATTTTCTTAAACAATTTACTATAGAGCTACAACATGGATGGGCTATCGACATATGATGTTTTTTAGTTGTTGGGACTAGTAATTGCAACTCTTATTCTCATTGTGCTTATATTTGAGGACATCAGAAAAATTTCAAAGAAGAAAATATGATAAATTGTAACTCTACATTCGCAAGTTCCTTTCTACTTTGTGTAAAGGAACTTTATAAAATAATTTTTTTATTAATTGTCTAAAGAACTAAGTGCAATTAGTGTTGAAAAGTATGAGTCTAGTCACAAATGTGCAATTATTTAATCTAGAATTAGTAAATAGTAAAACAATTTTATCTAGTGAATGTTCTGAGTACATGTTACTTCTATAAATAAATGCCAGATAAAAAACTTGCATTTATTGGTAGGAGAACTCTAGTTAATCAAAATAGAATGCAATCTATCATATTAATAAAACAAGCTTCCATGGAGTAGCTAAATTTTATTTCATATCATTAAAATCGATAGTAGTTGAATGTCATTTCACATATGACCTGCTCAAATATGACAAACTTAACATAGTTATAAGATATTTGGAAAAATGAAAGCAAGATGAGAGATGACGAGCACCAGAGAGTTGAAAGAAGAGATTTTATCACATTGAATAAGGAATGATTTCGTACATTATTTAAAGAACAAACTTCAATTAATTTTGAATAATATGAGAACAATGGCTTAATGTGCAATTATCTAATTCATAAATAGTAAATAATAAAACAATTTTATGTAGTGAATGTCCTACGTATATGTTACTTCTTTGAATAAATGCCCAAAAAATAACTTGTATCTATTGATAGGAGAGCTCTGGTTATTCAAAATATAATGTGATCTAGCATATTAATAAAGCAAGTTGCCCTAGAGTAGCTAAATTTCAATTCATATAATTAAAATTGATAGTAGTTGAACATGATTTCACATATGATCTCCTCAATTATGACAAGATTAATGCAGTTACAAGTTATTTTCAAAAATGGTGGTGGGATGACAGGAAATGAGGGCCAAAGAGTTGAAAGAAGATATTTCACCACACGGGCTATGGAATGATTTCAAACATTAGATATAAAATTTGATTGTTTGTTAAAACATCATTTTGTATAGTCCTATATATTATAAGAGAACACAACAAATTCAAAAGATTGTTCGAATCCACATGACAATATTCAAAATAAAAAAGCACTTTGTTATAAGTGTTATAGCAATCTAAAATATAGAATTTGTATAAAAACAATTGTATTCATAATCAAATTTTAATTACCATAGCTATGATTAAAATAAACATCAAATCTGAAACATATTTTTGTCAATCAAAAATATTTATTGAAGATTTATTTTCATTTCTACTATCAAAAGAGAAATTATGTTTAAATTGTTCAAAAAAATGGTAAAATATTGTATTAGAATTTGGACAAAGAAATGAGTTTTTTAACAGTAAGGTAT
>APFE030935725.1:0-10635 GCA_000404065.3 Pinus taeda
AGTCTAAATATTATTATAAGCTAATAATATTTGACTGCTCTATAATTAGACTTGACAGTGTCACCGTTGTTGTCTAAAAATAGAAGTCCATCTATTTTTGCCAACTTGACCAATCATCGATAAACAGCATCCTGCAACTCATAGACATGATCCATATGTCTAAAAATAGACTTTGCACCATAATTTGCCTGCGGGGCCACTTAGTGAAGGCGACTCTTTTCACTAAGCTCCATCATCTTGTTGCAATCTCAACACTCCCTCTCAACAAGATATGGATTATCTGCAACCCCTATCCTGCCTCTGTGGTATTCGAATTTTCTCCTGGTGAGCACCTTTGTCAAGATATCAGCATCCTGATCCTCCATGGGAATGTATGAAAGTAACATGATTCTCTGCTGCACACAATCTATGATATGATGGTACCTGATGTCGATGTGCTTGGGTATATCAAGAAATACTGGATTAGCCGAGAGTTTAATGCAACTCTGGTTATCACAATAAATCATAGTAGGCTCCAAGTGTGACCTAAACAACCCGACCAGGATCTTCCTCATCCATATAGCCTTGCATGCATCCAAACTTGTTGCCATATACTCGGCCTCTGCTGAACTGAGTGCCATGGATCTCTGCTTCCTGCTGTACCAAGAAACTGTTGTCGACCTGATATTGAAGATCCCTCCAGATGTGCTCTTTTTTTCCGTTGGGCTCCCTGCCCAATCTGCATCCGTGAAGCCACATAGCTTCACCTCATCCTCCTGTCTATACCACAATCCATATCCCGATGTGCCCCTGAGATAATGCAATACATACTTGCCTGCCTTCCAGAAGAGCTTGGTTGGCTTAACCATAGCTTGTGAAAGCTAGTTAATAGCATAGCATATATCGGGTCATGTATTGACTAGATATATAAGCGACCCCACCAACTGTCGATAAATAGTGGCATCCACTACCTCCGCTGAAGTAGCATCCTCCTTCCTCCAACCTACAGGAAGAGGAGTATCAACAGGCTTGCAGCCATGCATGTTGAACTTCTCCAGTATCTCTCGAGCATACTTACCCTGAGAAACAAATAGTCCATCACTGTGCTGCCAAATTTCGAATCCCAGGAAATAATGAAGGAGGCCCAAGTCCTTCATCTCAAACTCTCTAGCAAGATCCTCCTTGCATGAAAGTATCAACAGCTCATCTCCCATCAAAATTAAATCATCTACATAAAGTACAACGATCAGCAACTTACACTCCACCACAATCTGGTATAGGTTAGGATCCGCCTCACTCTTGGAGAATCCAAGTCTAGTGAAATAACTATGTACCAAGCACGAGGTGCTTGTTTCAACCCATACAACACTCTCTTGAGGCTGCACACATGCAACTCGCTGCTGAAGATATCGAAACCTTTAGGCTGCTCTATGTACACCTCCTCCTCAATGACTCATTGAGGAACGGAGTCTTCACATCCATCTGATGGATGTGCCATCCCATCTGTGCTGAGAGAGAAAGAATCGTCCGTATGGAAGAATACCTTGCGACAGGTGCAAAGGTCTCCTCATAATCGATCCCCTCTATCCGTGAAAAGCCTCGGGAAACAAATCTTGCCTTGTACTTCTCCACACTCTCGTCAGCTGCTTGCTTCACTTTGTAGATCCATCTCGAACCCACCACTGATTTCCCCACCGATCTTGGGACAATCTCACAAGCACTGTTTCTGACAATCGAATCATACTCTTCCACCATGGCATCTACCCATGCGGGATCCTCCACAGCTTCCTCGAAAGAGGATGGCTCAGTCACGACACGTTTTCTCACAAGAGCCATGTATCTAGTGTATCGATCAGGTGACTGTCTCTGTCTGCGTTGTGCTGTAGGTGGTCCTACAACCCTCTACATCTTGAGCCAGTCGCTCAGCTTCTGTAAAGCGCTTTCGCCCTCTGATGGTTGGCGCTGCATGAGTGGTCTCTTCCACTCCATGAACCTCATCCTGTGGCTGATCCACATCCTGAAGCTCATCCTTAGGAACTAATAGCTCCTCATCTACATGCAAGTGTAGCTCCCTCTCAAGCGAACACTTCATGGCTTTCTCTCCTGAAATTAGATATCCCATCACACAACAGTCTTACCACTGTCTAGCAAATACACACGATAGTTCTGGGGCGTATCAGTGTACCCCACAAATATCCCAACCTCTGTGGTCAGCTCCAGCTTCTTCCTGGCATCCTTCATCACATGCATGTAAATAGGAGAACCAAAAATCCTCAAATGGGAAATATTAGGCCTCTTACCAGAATAAGCCTCCTCGGGTGTACTCATGCCAAGTATCTTGTGAGGACAATGGTTCTGGACATATACTGTAGTATTGCATGTCCCCACCCACAAGTGAAGGGGTAGGCCTTGATCATGCAACATCTCCCATGCAACACCCACGATCGTTCTGTTCTTCTGCTCAACAACCTCGTTCTGCTGTGGGTTGTGGGGAGCTATGAGCTCTATTCAAATCCCTTCTGAACTGCAGAAGTCCTTGAAATCGCCATAGATGAATTCACCACCATTGTCACTCCTAAGAGCCTTCACCTTCTTCCCCAATTCCTTCTTGACCAGTGCTTTGAACTCAAAAAACTTTGAGTATGTCTCACTCTTTTTCTGCATGAAGAAGATCCAACACTTTCGAGAGAAATCATCAACAAAGATCACATAGTACTTGTGCTTTGCTGTCGAAGCTACTGAGAAAGGTCCACACATGTCTATGTGAATTCTCTCAAGGATTGTCGTGGCACAACTATCCTTGTCATGAAAGGTGCCTTTCACAAATTTTCCCAAAGTACACCCCTTGCACTGATCTAAATGCGCAAGAGTGCCTTTAGGAAGCCCAATAGAAATCTGCTGCAGTATCTTCAAAGCTGCATGGTGAAGGTGGCCCAATCTCCGGTGCCACAGCTCACCATCATCCCGGCTCACCACTCCTTCTACCTTGCATGCCATTGCTACGCAGCCATCTACCTGCAATTGATAAAGGTTCTTGACTCGAACCCCTATCTTCTAGGTTTCTCAAGTTGTCTTGTTGCGCAGGAAAGCCTTTTCCTCGCTGAAGACAACATGATATCCCTTTTCTTCTAACATCACCATAGAGATCAGATTCTTCTCCATTCCTGGACCATGCATCACTTCCTTCAATACGAAGGGTTTACCAGAATCCCTCTCAAAGTAAATGGTACAGATACCGGTCGCACTGTATCTACCATCATTGCCCATCTCGATGTGCACTCCAAGATCTTTCTCATCCAGATCAAAAAAAAAATCTCGATCTCCTGTCATGTGAAAAGACGCACCACTGTCCAAGGACCATACTGATCCCATCACACTTGATACCAAGCATGCGATTAGCAAAAAATCTAGCTCAAACTGCGAGGTTAGGGCCTCTCCCGCTGCAGATCCAACAACTTGCTTATTTTTCTTCTTCTGCGGACAATTTGTGGCATAATGTCCGTGATGGTGACAGTGAAAGAACTTCACCTTGGACATGTCCTGCTTCTTGACTTTCGAACTGGAATGAGAAGCTTTCTTGTTCTTCCCCTCCTTTGCTTTGGTAGCCAAAGCACAATTTTCTTCATCAGATGCCTTTGATGAAGATTCGTCCCTGGTATTCCGCTTGATCTCCTCTTGCATAAGATCCGACCAAATTCTCTCCCATCCTAGCAATTTCTCCCAACCATTGACAGAGACTTAATAGGAATGCCAACTCTTCGGAAGACCAAGGAGAGCCAAGCTCACCAAGTCCTCATCATCGACAGTCACCCCTACACTTCCCAACTCATCCCGGCATTGGGTGAACTTCATGAGAAAATTGGGCATACTGTCTCCTTTCTCACACTTAATGTTTCTGAGTTTATCCTTGAGCGCCAACTTCCTATGGCTGCTCTTTCTTTGGAATAAATCTTTCAACGCTTTCCAGATCAAGTATGGAGAAGCCTTTCCATGCAGGCTGGATACAATGTGATCCTTCACGCCCCCCAATAGAATCCTTCGACACTTTGTTGTCTTCTTTTGCCAAGCCTCAACTTGAGCAGCATTAGTAGGCTTTGGGACTTCAGCATCTATGAACTCCTTCAACCCATTGTCATCTAACACCGCCTCCATCCTGTCTTTCCATGCAATATAATTCGAGCTGCCTTCAAGGGCATACTCCAATCGCAATCTGTTGAAAGACATTTCAACTTCGACACGAAGAAAACACTACTGCAAATTCGAATTCCACCAGCTCAAAACTCAACCACTTCTGATCTAAAATTCGTGATAACAAAGTATTTCTCGTATAGAGATTGACTGTATGGGCATTTATCGGATACCTCACCTTCCAAAAGAAGGATGAATCGAGAGGCTACCTAGCCCGATTACAGACTCTTCTTGAAGAAATACACTTTTTGAATAATAGATCTGATGATCAAATTTGCTCTGATACCATGTACAAATTTGAATAATATAACACTTATTCACAGAGATTATATTGATTATACACTATTTGCGGAATGCATGCATAATACATAATCTCCTCTACCATTGATCATCAATTTGCAGAATTAAAAAAACAATTGCATGCGCACATTGAAACATCAATCACACATATCAACATAGTATGTAATGGGGAAAGAATAAAACTAAAAATCCCCAACTATCTATATATTATAAATATAGAGAACATGTAACAATACATAGTACAATACTCCTCACAAGTACTCAGTACTATCTCCACATGCTACACACAAACTAGCTCAGATCTGAACAAGTCAAGGGTTCAAATCTCCTCCACTGTTTGCCTGCCTCTACTGCGCAATCCAAGTTGAGAATAGATGAGATCCAAGTTCAAATTCCCCTTGGCTTGTACTGTGCAATCCTCATTGGAAATCTCAATCAATTATTGTGCAAATCTCATGCACAACTGATAGTAGTCTCACCCTTTCACCCACCTCTAACACTTGTCTCCACTGAACTGTCCATGCACTAAGTTAACTGATGTATTACTTAGTTGATTTATGAGTTAATAATTAGTGAATTAATTAATAATTAATTCACACCACTCATCACTAGTGTATTTGTTAATTAGACCAAATACAACTAGTTCAACTAAGTCAAACTGAACACAACTCCATCAACTCCTCAATCAACTCCACCAAACTCAATCACTTGAGTTCTAACTGAAGTCCATCATGCAATAGCTCAACTAACCCATAGAAAAAGCGTATTTCCTTCTGTAAGTTTCATGTGCCACATCCGTAGCTTGACCTGAAGTGATGCAAGAGGATAAGATAATGTTTATAGTCCAAATATTATTAAGAGCTAATAATATTCGTCTGTTCTATTTTTTTGACTAGCAGTCTAAAAATAGACTCCGCCCATATGTCTAAAAATAGTGGTCCATCTATTTTTACCAACATGACCAATCATCCATAAACAACATCCTGCAACTCATAGACCATGATCCATATGTCTAAAAATAGACTTTGAGCCAAAAATAGCCTGTGGGCCCACTTAGTGAAGGCAGCTTCTTTTCACTAAGCTCCATCATCTTGTTGCATTTTCAACACGCTTCACTATTGTCTAGTGCTCATTCCTTGGTTTTGACATAAACCTGCTCAATACTCCCACTACATGTGCAATGTCTATTCTAGTACAAATCATTGCATACATCAGACTACCAACTACACTTTCTTATGGAACACGGGAGATGTCCTCTTCCTCTTCTTTTGTCTTGGGACATTGTTCAACAAATAACTTCACACCTATAGGAATATGAACCTTCACCAGTTTACTATCTAGCATATTAAACCTCTGTAGTATTGTCTCGACATACTTCCTATGGTTTAACCAGAGCTTCCTCCTTGCCCGATCTCTTTTAATTTCCATAACCAAAATATAGTTTGCAGCACCAATATATTTCATGTCAAATTTGGAGGAAAATTGGGTCTTCATATCCTGGATAATTTCTTTGTCATTTCTTACCAACAATATATCATACACATACAAGAATAGATAAATAACATGGTCACCAATTAATTTAAAATACACATAGTGATTTGCTTTGCTTCTGGTGAAGCCAAGTCCCCGTATAAATGTATCAAATTTGTGATACCACATCCATGGTGACTGTTTTAACCCATACAGAGACTACTTTAACGTGCATACCAGTTATTTCTTACCCTTCATCGCAAAGCCTTCAGGTTGCTTCATGTAGATTTCCTCTTCTAGATCCCGATGAAGAAATGTTGTCTTCACATCCATCTATTCTACCTCAAAATAAAAAGCAACAACAACAGATAAAAGTAATCTAATAGAAGTTACCTTGACAATAAGAGAAAAAATATCACCAAAATTAATTCTCGGCACCTAGGAATAACCTTTTGCTACCAACCGAGCTTTGTATTTCTCCACCTTTCCTTTTTCATTTGTCTTATTCTTGGACACCCATTTGTTGCCAATGGGTTTCCTTCCAGTCAGCAACTCCACTAGATCCCAAGCCTCATTTTTGTAAGATGCCATTTCATCAACCATGGCCTCTTTCCAGAGTTTGCCATCCTCTGAATCTACTGATTCCTTCACAGTTTTGGGATCATAGTTAGTAAAAGAAACAAAATTTGAACAAAAATCAGATGGACTATACCTTTTTGGTTGCCTTCTTTCTCGAACTGATCTTCTCACACTCGGAGTTTGTGGCTCTTCATCTTCTGATTCCTCCTCTGTTGTAGAGTCTGATTCTTCCTCCTTAAGCTCAAACTCTATCTTCTCGGGTTCCTTTGGTTGGAATGCATGTTTAATAACATATTTTACCTCTCTGAATGCTACATCTTGGCTATACACAACCTTCCTTATTACTGGGTTCCAAAGCTTATAACCCTTTAAGCCATTCTTATACCCAATAAAGATGCACTTTTCATATTTAATATCCAACTTGGTTCATTTCTCCTTTGGAACATGTACATATGCATCACATCCAAATACCCTCAGATGTGAAAGAGAGGGTTTCTTACTAGTCCATACCTCTTGTGGAGTCTTATCCTCAAAGTGATTAGTTGACCAGGTAAAATGCTGTCTCCACTGCCTCTGCTCAAAATTCCTATCCTAACCTGACATGACTAAGCATGCTTCTTGCCCTTTTCATCAACGTCTTGTTCATTCTTTCTGCAACTCCATTTTGCTCAGGTGTGTATGGAGTATTCTTATGTCATGCTATAACACACTTCCTACAAAATTCTTCAAATTCCTTATTGCAAAACTCTCCACCGTTATTTGTCCTCAACACCTTTATCTTTTTCTCTGTCTAGTTTTCCATCAGAGCCTTAAATTATTTAAACCTGTCAAAGATATCAAATTTCTTCTTAAGGAAATATCCATGTATTCCTTGAGAATTCATCTATAAATGATACATAATACACAGACTTACCCAATGATGGAAGCTTCACAGGTCCAAACACATCACTGTGCACAAGTTCTAATATCTTTTTCGCCCTCTTACCACTAGAGGGGAAACTCACTTGATTATGCTTCCAATATACACAATTTTCACAAAAATGAAAATCCAGAGAGCTATTACTCATACCTTCTACCATACTTTACCATGAAGTATTCGAAGGCCCTTCTCTCCAATATGTCCAAGCCTTTGATGCCACAACATGGTCTTCTCTCCATAAACCACTAGATTTTCTACTCCACTTTTAGGAACCATAGAGTTGTTACACCCATCAACAATAGTGCTACCTTGCAGCTTGTACAAAGTTCCAATCCAAGCTCCCCGCATCAATACCAGTGCTCCCCGAACCATCTTGTATGTATCATTCTCGAACACTGTTTTTGTACCTACATCATCCAGCTTGCTTACAGAAATCAAATTTCTAGCCAATGTAGGAATATGTAGAACACCCGAAAGTGTTCTAACCCTTCCACCTTGCAACTTCAACTTTACTTTTCTGCAACCAATGATTCTAGCCTTCCTGTCATCCCCCAAGAAGACATCACCACCATCATATTTTTCATACTCGTAGAAACACTCTCTATGGGGAGTGACGTGAAAGGATGCATCTGAGTCAATCAACTATGCCTCATGATCTACATGTGTACTTGAAGAAGGCAAGTACACATCCCCACCTTCATCTAAGGAGCATCATCAGATCCCTTTCCTTTGTCAAGAGCTTTAGATATACAGTCCCTTTTGTAGTGCCCTTCATTTCCGCATTTCTAGCACACCACCTTTACAAGTTTTCCTGGAGATATAGATCTCCCTCTAGATTTAGATCTCCCACTCGATGACTTATTTTTGTTTCTGTTCTAGGATCGTCTTCATACAGACAAGGCATCACCATTCTAGCTCTCCATGTTTTTTCATCTCATCTTCTCCGTCAGCAAGGATAAGGCTATTTCATCAAACTGCAAGGCAATTGCATTTCTACCTATTGCAATAACCAAACCATCCCACGAATCTGGTAGAGAACACAACAAACTGATGCACTTATCTTCATCTGAAATTTTAATATCAACAGATAATAACTAACTTTCCACAAAATTAAATGCGTTCAGATGCTTTGTCACCGAGTCTCCATCTTTCATCCTCAGGTTATACAACTTTTTCTTTAGGAATAGTTTATTCACCAGAGACTTAGATTGTTACAAAGTCCCTAACTTGTCCCACAAAGCCTTAGTCGTAGCTTCCCCTGATACATTCAACAATACTGAATCTAAGACACACAATCGTATTGTGCTCTTTGCCTCGCGACCCAACTTCCTCCATTCTTCATCGAACACTGCTATTGGTTTAGTACCCGAATCTACTGTGATCCACTGATTTTTATCCACCAACAAATCCTCCATATTGAGTTTCCACAACTTAAAACTTTGACCATTAAATTTCTCGATCTTTATCTTTCCACTGCTCGTCATCTTCTTTCACCACCAAAATCGATCCCGCAGATCTCCCACTGAACAAGGTCTACCACAGGCCCGAGCGAAACCCCTTAGTGACAAAGGCATCCCCTTGAAGCCAAAATAGCTCTGATACCAAATGTAGGTTTTAACCCCATACAGAAATTACTTGCATACGAATTCTAAACACAGAAAATAAACAATGCAAGAGCATTACACATAAAACATATATACACAGAGATTTTCCACTAGATCCCAAAACCGGGACTACCAGCTTGATTTTTCATTATGTTCTTTTCAATGTTACAATACATATTTATTCATGCCGAAGCATCCAATACCATGGACCGAAAACCATTGCATCCAAAACCATGGACCAAAAAACCATGTGCGAAAACCATGCACAAAACCATACGTAGGTTCGCCCAACCTAATACAGGGTCCAAAAAAAACAAAATCCCCGGGGCGCTACCCCGGACCCCATAAAGGGGGGCTACCGTCCCCCCTCAAACCCCATGGACAAGGGGGGCTATCGCCCCTGCTGCGCAATCAACAGAATGAAGGGGGGGCTCCGCCCCCCCTCTAACCCCCCAATTAACTACGTGGGCTAGTCATGGAAAGAATATAACACAACCCAACAGGCATGCCCAGGCTTTATTTCAAGTAGCACATCTTGTATTGATATCCAACACACAATCACCCTTTTTTTAAGTACAACTCTAATTAGTTTTCCCACATTGCATGATTTTCATTAGAATTATTAATGAACTAAATAGCCTCCCAAATAGTCCAAACCTTAAATAGCATGAATGAATAGTAAAAAAAAATTACTACTTGCTTACGAACTAAGGGAGCATGGATCTCTCTCCCATAGGCTAATAAGTTTCTTTCACATATGCTTATGAAGAAAATAAGATTCTAAAAATGGACATGTAGAGATTCATTTTATAGTTCAACCCCGCCTTTTTGGGATCATATGAACCAAAATAAAATTAAACAACAAATTAAGGTCTAGCGTTATTCTAATTATATTTTATTTGCATATAATAATTTGGATTCATGTAAATGCATATGAATGTTTTGTTTTGTTCTTTCTCCTTTTATTTTTAAGAACCGCATCAATTTGTTATTTTTTCTACAATGTTCCAAACAATTTTGTTTTTGTAAGCATGGGAAAGAGTTACTTTGTTACCATTGAAAGTATTGCAATCAAAATTATCAAAACAACTAGAGAATAAGTCAACTAAAGATAGATAATATGGTTTCAAAGTAAAAAAATGATAATATATTATAGTATAACTCCCCTAAAATAAGAAATTATTTTCTAATGGCTTCAAAATAACAATATCAAATAATCATATACAATTTTTTGTTTCATGACTATTAAAATATCCTCTATATACTAATTTCCTTATTACTCATGTCGATGCAATTGTAGACCAACCTATTATTGTCTTAGACAAGTGATTCCTTATATTAGCTATAAGTTCATAACATAAAGCCTAAGTTGTTGTTGCATGCCTTGGTATGAACCGTACTATCATAAAATAATCCCAAATTCTTTGATCATCTAGTTAATTTGTTGAAGGAGAAGAACCGTAACAAAAAAAAATTATTCTAAATTGGTAGATGAGCATTGTTGTACAAGGTATATGAAGTTTTTTTAATTGAATTATGATTTAGTATTTTACAAAATAAACTATTTTTTAATTTAATGTGTCTTAATATAACATA
>APFE030935725.1:25914-40473 GCA_000404065.3 Pinus taeda
TTTGACCTAATTAATCTCTAACGTTCTTCTTATAACTAAAATTATTTAATTTACTTAACTAAATTTCTAATAGTTATTTCTGGCACATGGGGGCACATGGGGCATCTCTGCGATTTATACCTAATTTCCTATCTGGGTTTTCTGGTTTTTCATCCTTGTTGTGAGGATGAACCACAATAGATGGTTAGAAACGTCCACTCCGAAACAACTATGTAATTATTCCGAAAATTCTATTTGATAATGATATGGATCATAAAAGTCTGAAATCAAAAATTGATAAGAATCATTAATTAATCTAAAAATATATATCTCTTATTGATTTATCAATATTTTATAATAGGTAAGTATAATATAATTAAGGAGCTTCCAAAAAATCTCACTAAAAACCACTGGTATAATTAATATATTTTTTTTAATTGTGATTTCTCATTTATTTCATATTTTGAATTTATAAATTTTCGAGTACAATTGAATTGGTGATAGTTGTGAAAATGAAATTTTATATGCTAAGAGGTTCAAATCTAATATTCACATATGTGAGGAAGGGGTATACATAGGCATTTAGAAATTATAATGGTAATAATTGTAATATTCACATATGTGAGGAAGGGGTATACATAGGCATTTAGAAATTATAATGGTAATAATTGAAATCAACCTTGTCAGACTAATAAAAAATCAGCCCCATTTTTTTTTTCAAAAATTCTAATTATGGAAGTGTTGAAATTGTTTAATAAAAAACCAACCCTAATTTTTTTCAAAAAATTCTAGTTCCAAGAGTGTTGAAATTGTTTTTGTTTTTTTTTTTTTTTTTCATCTGAAAAATCACATTACATTCATATTATACACATGTACAATCACATCAAGCCTCGTCATCAGCTGTCATCACTCAAATCATCGGAATAAACCTCCTCCGAAATTGTGCCAGCAAAGCTGCGCTGCAGGAATCGACGGTGCTACTCAAGTGCATTGAAATTGTTTTTTATGGTACAATAGATTCCTCACCATCAAAAACAAAAAACCATTAGAACACTCAAAATCCAGAAATTTAACCACTATAACCCAGAATTTTTAAAATTTCTACCAAATAATATTAAAATCTTACTCAAATTTCTAATATTTTCCCAACAAAATTATTTTTTTTTGCTTGGCAAAGGCTAAACTAAATATATTAAAAATCAAAAAAAGTATTTACAAGAGGTGTACACCTCTGAGAGCGAGTGTGCAGCTCTCTGACAAAGCTTTCCTTAACAACCTGAAATGTCTGCGTATACAGGCTATCCATTACAAAAAATACCAAGAGAGATGGTTTGGACTTCCGCATGGATCAACATAGATAGACATAAATCGACATAGACAGACAGAGAAACTAGAGATTGACCTAGACCTCAAGACCCATTACAGCAACAGAAATTCGGGCCAACATTTTAACATTGCTGCTCGCCACCCTACCCAAAACGAAGCCAAAAACAAAAAAGAAAGAAACATTGATCGCCTGAGGGCAGGCTTACCCAGAACTCATCGACCATTAATTTTCAAGCTTCTTCCGTGCCTCAGCTTCTCGCTCCTGTGCGCGCTTCTTGCGATCTTCTGCTGCACGAACCGGGTCCCGCTCCCAAGTCACCTCCATGCCAACTGGAACATCTTCAATGCGTTCTATGCCAGGCGGGAATTTGAGGTACAGGGTATAATCAAATGAATCTTCAGACGCCTCATTCTTTTTCGGGCTCTGAGGAGAGGAAGGCCTGCTATTATTGGTATCCCTTTGAGCCTCTAAAGGGCCCTCAGAAGTAACCATGGGCTCTTTCCCTTTGAGGCTGCTGATTTCTTGTAATGCTTCCTCCTGCTCAGCTGAGTAACCGAAGGTGCTTTCCTCGTCCATCTTACTCTGTAAATCTGGATTGTAGGAACTGTCCTTGAGCTTGGAAGTGTTGTCTGTTGAGGGGGGAGTCTTTTCTTCCATGTCAGCCTCCAAACTTCCTTCCTCCTCATCCTCCTCCTAAAAAATGACTGTTATCATAGCCTTTACAACCGGTTTGTTCCTCTTGCGGCGATAGTAGAGAGTCGCAGTCTGCACTGCATTACAAACATCTGACGCAGAATTCTCCGAATCCCCCGAGGGTGGCAAGGCACAGGCCAAAGGAGAAATTCTCCGCGGGCTTGAATGGCCACTATCTCTAGTGCCACCTTGTTGCCCCGAATTACCACCCCTGCGAGGCTTGCGATACCCTGCGCGCAGAGCCATGAGAAAACCAGGACGTAGCTTAACGGCCTTGTGCCTTCGGCTACCCAGAGGAATTTCGTGGGGCCTGTTACTCCAATGTCCCTGCCTCCCAGCTGCCAACGACAAACTCAACTGAACCAGGCGAGAACCCCCAGCAAGATTCGGGCAGGGGAAGAACTCGAGGGTGGGAACACTGCCCTCAGAGCCTCCCTCCTCCACGTTAACCTGAACCTCTAATTCTCCAGAACCAGAGCCGAACTGCAGACACAGAATGAGGATTATGTTCTCCATGTCAAGATAACTGTTAGTTGAACCTTGGAAAGCCCAACGCATTGAATCGCCATTAAGGCTAGTTGAGTCCTTTTGAGCTAGAACCAACCCGGAGCCCATGTCAACCACCTGTCCACAGCTTGGTAGCATGTCCTAGGCGCGTGGGCATAAACTTGTCTTAGTTACAGCGATTAACACCCGCATCCGGGTTTTCCCAACAAAATTATTACCTCATTAAATTACTTACATTTTACCAATTAATTTTTTAAAGAACCTATATCACATTTTAAAGAAAATTAACCCAAAGATAATTCCATCGAAAAGTTAGAATACGCCATATCGCTCTGAGAGGAACTGCGACCATGCAATTAATACTGAGCATTGCACCTACAAAACCTTTACGGTTGGAAAGATTAAAGGTGACAAACGAGCGGTCGACTGTCGTCGACTCGACGTTGTCCACATTTATTGATGGCACCATTCAAAAACATCCACGCAGACCACCAGCTGGAACCATAAAGTCACTTGCTGGTTGCCTCTTTACCCCACTTCTTTCGTTCAACTACCTCTACCCTGTCACACCCCTCCTTAGAGTTCCAATTTATAACCAAACAGCTATTGGTTTTACCAGTTGAAAAGTCCGTCTGCATATTGAAAGTCTGTGGATTGCCCTATCCATGGCGATGCAAATATCTTCAGATATCTGTATGAAGGCTCTTCCATTGATTTTACTCTTTGCGCTTACGATTACGCAAGTGGAATGCGCAGATTCGGATCCTCTGCAAGATTTCTGCGTTGCGGACACGAACTCTAAGTTTTTCCTCAACGGCTTCCCCTGCCTGAATCCAAGCACGGTGACGGCGTCCCACTTCAAGACATCGGCTCTGGGCGTGCCGGGGAATACGAGCGCCAACCCCTTCGGCTTCAACGTCACGCTCACCAGCACCAAAAACCTGCCGGGATTCAACACGCAGGGAGTGGCCATAGCTCGCACTGACTTCGCCAGAAGAGGGCTGGTTCCTCCTCACATCCATCCAAGGGCCTCCGAGATTGCGTTCGTCGTTAAAGGAAAGTTGCTGGTGGGGTTTGTGGACACATCCAACAAGCTCTTCACTCAGACTTTGGAGGCCGGGGATGTGTTTGTATTCCCCAGGGCTCAACTGCACTTTCTCTTCAATGTGGGAAAATCCACCGCTCTCACCATTTCGGGGCTCAACAGTCAAAGCCCCGGAGCTCAGATCGTGCCGCTCGCTGCTTTTGGGTCGAACCCAGAAATCCCTCCGGCTGTACTGGAGAAGGCTTTTCAAATTAGAAGCGAAGAAGTGGAGAAAATCCGTAAGAATCTGATTGGAGGGTGAGCCACATTTGACAGCTGACTCAGTATTTCTTTGTTTGTCAACAAAGAAAGAAATAGCGGCGGCTATCATCAAAATAAATAAAATCTAAATTTGTAAGGATCTACATGATTCCAGATTCTACGTCACTCGATTCAACACACTCTAAAGCTTAGGTGTTTTGCGGGGGTTTGTTGTTAATTTTAATTCAATAATATAACATTTTTAAGTATTTGATAAATTTGTTTTTTCAATATATTTTTAGTTACTTTATCAAAATATTATAAATTTTAAATTTGAAATTATATTTTTCAGTTTATTTTATCAAAATATTTTCAAAATTTTAAAATTTATTAAATTATATATTTTAATTAATTTTATTAAATATATTATAAAAAGTGATCACAATTTTAAATTTGAATTAGGTGAATTATATAATCTATGAATTTCTCAAAAAATTGAATGCACAAGATTCAAGGATGAAAATTCGCAATTTCATTCAAAATTATATTACAAAATCTCCCAGAAAAACTAAAAACTTTGAACCTTTATTATGTGAAACTTTATTATATTGGCATGAACACTTTTGGAAATTGTATTTTTGGTGCACATTTTTCCGATTTATAGACAGTCTATCAGACTGATCAATCAGATTTCTTGTTAATAATATGATGAATCAGATTTCTTGTTGCCTAATGTAAATCGAATCCTTTCCATCGATAGCATACCTCGCACAGACAACAGCGGTGCAAAGCCGCAATGCTGCAGATCCACAATAGCAAATCGACAAACAAATACTTCGATCCAACTAGTAACAGAGAAAAGCAGTTCAAATTCTCCGTTACCAGCCAGCACAGTTAAGGTAGTAGCTATGATATTTTGTAATTCGTTAAATGCTCAGACATTTTTAGCCAAAGTCCCCTCTGGAATTGTATGTATTTTTGGGCTCTTAGATTTGTAAATTTTGCTGTCAGTGTGCAGCTGAAAGAAGAATTGAAATCTGTTTTGGCTACCTCCATTGTTTTATTTTTTCTTTCATGCTCCTCTGTTGCTCTGTTACACTATAGCATTCTGAGACTAAGCTTTCACTCTCTATAAGCTGTAGCTGTTGCTTTCATTCATGAAAACTGGGCTGGTTTGGGATTTTTGGTTCTAAATACCTCAACACAACCTATGGGGTTAAATGTACAGGACACTTGTTTTAGCTTTTTTTGGCAAGGAACAGGGTAGAAATTTCAAATCTAAAGCACCTGTCACAGTAATTGCAACTTTAATGCCCATTTCAATTATTGACAGGAGGAGAAAATTTTTGGTGTATTAGACAGGCAAATCATCTCCACAAATTCTATTCCCAGAATAGGCCACTTCTAGCTACTGAAAATCTTTATCATTTACTTTTTTAAACTGTAATGTAATGTGGGAGTACTCTGACTCTGTAAATATTAATAACCATGTAATAAGTGAATGATTGGATTATTGTCTTTACTAGTTTAATATTCAATTTATAAGATGAAAAGACAATAAAGAAATTATTGACTTACTAATTATATATATTCAACAATAGGTATACATATTTCCCAGTTTATAGGCTCATTAATATGGTTGGGTTATATATACCTACCATTAAATTTAAATGAACAACAATTATACATATTTCTCAATTTATATGTCTATTAATATGATTGGGCTATATATTTTCAAAGAGAAAAAGCATAATTGTATTATATTGAAGCTATATAACACATCCAGATAGTACAAATATGAAGCTTTTAGAAGCTGTTCTTTAACTTATAACAAAAAGCTAGAAAATGAGTTCCCTATGATTGGGCTGTATATACCCACCATTAAATTTAAACAAGTACATAATTTATACTGTGAGAACGCATTAATGAACCTATAACCAGTAAAATATTGATTGCCATTCACCAACTACCCTAGTAAAATATTGATTGCCATTCACCAACTACCCTGCTAAACGTGAAGGTGATTCTTAAATATGCATTTGTTGCAGGACAGATCTTGATCCCGAGTTTAACGGGCTGGAAATTGTGCTAATGTTGCTGGGAGTAGACTAGTGGACCCCATTCAAGACGCTCTTGCATTGGCTCGAGTTCGTGAGGCTGGGAAACTGGGAGACTAGCTACAGAGACAGTCATAAGTTTCAGCTTACAAGAGGAGTGGGCTATCTCCAGATTTGTACCAAACAACTCGTATCAGATGGCCAAATTGTCGGATTTTTTGTGTGATTAGGTGTATTTGAGCACCGACAGGTAATTGTTAGTTTGAGTTGGGTTTTAGCAAGCAAGGAGAGAACCTCACTAATTGATATGGATAATGTAAACGGGGTTAATTTTGCAATACAGAAATTATAGATGGAGATTATAGTAATTTTAAATGATGAGAATATGTCAATTGCATAGAAGCAAAGAAATTTAAGTTACTGATAAATGTAGATTCAAACAAATAAAAGAATTATAAAAAGGTCATTGCAATAGTCTCGGCAAAGGTTACATGATTTATGTGAGATAAAGATAATATCTAATAAAGATTTTTTAAATGAAAAAAAAGGGTCTTTCAATAGTAGAGAACTTAACTTATGAAAATGATGAGATTATAGTTATGTCAACAATGTGTTTCATGTTGAATGTTATGAGAATTTGATTGTAGCTATTGTGAATCTGGTTGTAATTATGAATACTTTGGCTCAAAAATCTTGAAATTTGATGGTGTTAGTAGTAGCTTAATGAATGAGAAGCTAAAAAAAAAATCAAGGAGAAGAAGCTTTAATTCTAGCTAAAAAGTTAATTCCAGTAGGAAAATTGATTGAAGCCATCAACGATGTAAGGTCAAAACGCATATCAAAATCGAAAAGAGGTAAGTTCACTTGTTATCACTACTGAAGACCTGGACACATCAAAAGAGAGTGGTGAGAACTAAAGGATCAAAAATTGATTAGCACAAATCAAAAATCAGTGAGCATAAATGAAAGGTAAGATCAATGCTATAGTTTCATATGGTGAGGTTTTATTTCATTGATTCGATTCTTCTTGATGAGAGGCATTTCATGACGTAGCCCAAAACAAAAGTAATTGTGCTGCATGTAATCGTAGTGATTATGGTAAAGTTTATTTAGGAAACAATCATTTTTGCAACATTGTAAGAGAGGGAGATGTCCAGATCAAGATAAAGTATGGTCAAGGTATCTTATTGAAATATTTTAGGCACATTCCAAAGATGTGCATGAATCTGATCTCTACAAGATGATTGGATGATGAAGGCCACTCCGCAAGTTTTGGAAAAAATGGGTAGAAAATTAATAAATGGGCGTTGCTCATGGCTAGAGGATCCAAGACAAAACATCATATACTTAAGAGAAACAATAGAAAAATTAGATGTAGTTATTGTTGCAAAGAAGAAACCTTATTAGATTTGTGGCAAAAGTGTTTAGGTCACATGGGTGAAAAGGGCCCTAAAATTCTCGCTGGTAAAAATCTAGATCCAAATTTGAATTCCTATAATCTTGAAATTTGTGAGCATTACATATATGGTGGGCAATGAAATATTTCATTTATTAGAAGTGGTCATGAATAGAAAACAAAGTTGTTAGAATTGATATATTCTGATGTGCTTGGGCCAGTAAACATTAAGTCATTAGGAAGTGTCTCATACTTTGTCACATTTATAAATGATGCATCTAGGAAGGTTTGGGCCTACCCTATGAAAATAAAATGTTAGGTATCCAAGATATTGCATAAGGCCCTTTTTTGCTATTGAAAGAGGAACTAATAAATTGTTGAAGTGTTTTAAGATAGATGATGATGGTGAATATTGCTCCAACCAATTCAAAGAGTATTATAACAGTTTTGGCATAAAGCATAAGAACATTGTCCCTCTTACTCGTTAATGAAATGGTATCGTAGACAAAACAAATCACACTATTATGAAGAAGATAAAGAGTATGTTGTCAAATTCAAGACTAAAAAAAACATTTTTGGGCAAAAGTGATAAACACAACTTGCTACCTCGTAAATCAATCTCCTATTATATCTTTGGATGGTGGAATTCTCAAAGAATTTTGGACTAGGAAAAAAAACATGTGTGCATATTCCCAAAGAGGATAGAACTAAGCTAGATGATAAATCCATGACGTGTATGTTTCTATTACATCAAGATGAAGAGCTTGGTCATTGATTATGAGATCCAATTAAACATAGTCATAAGAAGTAGGGCTATCATGTTTAATGAGTTAGAGATGTTTAAGAAGTCTCTAGGTAACATGGAGGTCAAGAAAGTTGTTGACAAGTTTGCTAAACAACAAATAGATATTCCACTATTGCAAGAAAATGGGCAACATATTCAAGAAAAACTAAACAACAAAAGGAAAATGGTGAACAACAAGCAAAAGAAATTGTACAACAACCCTTAGAGAAGTCCAACTTGAAAATACACTACCATAGTTGATCTGCAAGTCTACTAGGCCTCATAAGCCTTCATAAATGTATCCTACCTTGGTCCAGGTGGATATCGGTGGCACTCACCTCTTCCACTATCTCAATGGTTCTCTATAATATCTTCATTGAAATTTTTCTATGATTTTTGGGTCTCAAACTTCCAAGGCCATTTTGAGGTCATAAATGGCGTTTTGTGGAAATTTGTGGGGCCAAGTGTTGCTTTAGCATGTTGTGTCCCTATAATTCTGGTGTAGCCCCCTTATTTCTATTGCTAGTGTAGCACCCTTTATTGTTTTTTTCGCGTCCATGTAGCCCCCCCATATTGTTATTGTTGTGCCCCATAGAACCCCATTATTGTTATTGTTGTGCCCCTACATTATTATCGGTATGTAGGTTCTGATTATATTGTGACCCCTTAGACTCCTATATATAACAAGGAGATCTTGTCATTTGTATCATCTAAGAATTGTTCATTTATGTGATGTAAATGAGTTTCCCCCCTTAAATAGGTTATTTGTCAAGTCGTTGATCTATTTTTTCTTCTATTTTGTGAACTGGTTACATAACATTTCATATCAGAGCTTTGGATTCTAGGGTTTCACTGCTTCAAACAGGTCATCTTGGTACTTTTCCTATAACTTTTTTCTACAAGGTTGTAGAAACCGAAATTGCGAGCACAAGGAGACGAAATCTTGATGAACTTTGTGTACGAATTTTAGATCTTAGTTCGCTATATTTTCTGAGAAATGGTATGAATAAGTTGGGGTTTTTGTAGGCTCCATAATTCAATCTCAAACAGATGACCTAAGTAAAATCATCATAATTTTATCTCCAAGCATCGAATTTTAATTTCATAAAAATTAAGAGAAATTGCATGACTGTAGTTTTTTGTGTATCATTTTCAAGGTTGAAGGTTGACACTATGACACGTGGAACTTCGTACAAGTTTTCTCTACACAACCAGTCTATAATCAGGTCGTCATGGGATATTAGGCATATTTTTTTCTTGAAGGATCCAATATTGGTCAGACTTGTGGAATTGGAAAGAAGACTCAGAGGGCTACAACAAGGCGCAATTTCATACTCCCACAATACTCAAAGAAAAAACTATGGTAATATTTGGTCCATAGTAGCCTAATATTCAAAACTATGGCCCTAGTATTGACATGCAATTCATGGTAATGCTAAATTCTTAAAGTAAAAGTGACACTCTCCTTTATATTTCATTTTCATGACTCAGGATGTTTGAGAGTGGTTCTGACTTCATTAGATTTAACATCGAGAAAGTAGAATTGTAGATCTCACTCAAAATCCAACAGACTTATTAGTTTTTCAGGATTTTAGGATTGGGGGGATTGCAATGTTTTCATTGGATTTTGTCATGTACTAGGGTATGGAACTTGTATTTAATCCAGAGAACCAATCCATCTATGTACCTTGATGTTAGTGACATTGGTTGTCAAACTCCTGTATCATGACCCTACTAAAAATGTACTCATCACTCAAACAAAATCTTGAATTTACATGCTATGGTTTTTCTATCTTATGTTAATTCTTAGAGGGTGATATTAAAGACAAGGATCTGAAGACAAACAATGATTTTTATGATATGTAGGTATTTCTTGTAGCATGATTTGTTTGGATGCTAAAGGCCATCCAAAGCCTATTTGTTGATGTATTTTTGGTTCAGAGATGGATTACACTCGATGTTATTTTGGTTATGTGCACCCTTACATGCTATATAAATGAGAACTTGTAATTCATGGACCTGTGGTTGATGAAGATTATAAATACTAGATGAATGATGTTATATGGTTTAATCCATGTTTTTATGTTTTTTTTATTCACAAATTTCTCATCATTTTAACATGATTTTGTTGACATTTAATGCAGAAAAAAATAAAAAATATATATTATTATAAAATTCACCCCCAAAATCGCTCGCAACCTGTGAGATTTTGAAAATGTCACTCCTCACTCCTGCTTCCACTCCCACTTCCCGCTTCTACTCTCGCTTCTCGCTTCCGCTTCTGCTCCGAAGCAGACTTGCTCCAAAACATACATGCATCACATTACTAATACCTCTATGATATATCTCTAATGCGTGTGTTAAAATTTTTAACCTATTGCTTAGCTAGTGATCCTCTCGATGATGGAGCAGTAGAGAAGACAACAAATATGGTACCTTCACACTTTCCTTACATTTGTGATGAGCAGGTTGAATGAAAGTGAAGGAAACAATGATACCAACTATTGCTTGGTAGAGGGCACATTCATGCCATAGGATATATTGAAATAGACTATTTTTTGAAAGAGGGTGCATGCATGCTAAGGGCACACGTCACATCTTCATTTAATTCCAATTTAGATGTTGTTTTAAATTTAGCAATTACATTTTTGGATAGAGATATTCATTGTACTTTCTCTCCTCTTCTTATTCTACAAGCGAGATGAAAGGTACACCATTGTGTTGGTTATCAAGGTTTTGTTTTAAACTGTTGTAGTGTATCTTTTTTAGTGTTCAATAGAAGATAGATGCAATTGAGAGTTAAAATCTATGTATTTTCCATTCAAATTTTCCACGTTATGCATTTGTAAATCAACCCACTTATATCTGCCTCTTTTCTATTGAAACTTTCAAGTTTTCAGCTACCTAGTATTTAGGTTATTCTTTCTGGGTGCAGAATCTTCTTACCATTGTTAATGAAAATGAAGGGACATAAATATAAAGGGGCATAAAAAATGTTTATGAAAAAATGGATACCTACAATATCTAGTGAAAGAAATGGGATTTTTAAATTTGGAAGGTGTATTGAGTTCGGATTGGTAGGTGGTTAAACAAATTTATTTTTAGAGGTATTCTCCAATATGTAGTCAAATTAAGAGTATTTTTTAGTATGCCACATACACACATGATATGCTAGTGGTTCGTCGAATGAAGCCCCTATGGCATAACCAAGTGCTTTCCCATGTAATTGCACACTTTCGTGACATAGAGAATTTTTTTTATACTATGAAATGTGTTACATTTAAATCCACAACCACATGTGAGTGTTTTTATAAGTCATGGATAGACAAGGAAACATTTAAATCCACAACCACATGTGAGTGTTTTTATAAGTCATGGATAGACAAGGAAAAAATTAAAAGAAGTTTCTTTTAAAACACCTTCAGTATAATAAAAAAATGCATTATTGGTTTGACTACCAATTCTATTTTTACTCCGAAAGTTCTTTTAAAATTAAACATGATTACATTTGAAAATGGAAACGGGGAAATTAAAATGGAAGAGCTTTTAGGATTAAACAAAAAGGAGCCAAAGCCCAATGGTGGTCTGAACGAGTTGGCCCCATTGTCTCATCACTCACATAACACTCCAAAAAAACCATGGTTTCCTTCCCTCGATTACCCCAACAAAATAATATAACAAATAGTTTAATGCAAATGTTGTTGAGATTCTAAACTAGGTTAGAAATAGTTAACTACTCCCATATGCATGCAATGTATGAAGAAATGAGTTGAGTTAAATCGAGTGTGATTTTTTTAAGTGTGAGTTAGCTGGAGAAAAGGAAAGTCTAGTTAGAGATTGCACGATTCCATATTCAGTACACATGGTTATTTCATTATGAGATGTTTGAGGCTAGAAGTGCCAAGAGCCACAACTCAGTGATTGTGTATGTGAGAATTTTTTATGAATATAAGTATTGTTTTGTGTGTGAATTTGTGATTCCTCCTCTTTGTCTTACTGTAAGCCTACCTGAGAATTAGATCAGTAGGCATGTTTAAGTGGTGATTGAGTCAATTTCTGTTGTAATCCTAGCAGAAATAGTTGAGTCATGTTGAGTCATGATTGAGTTATGCTGATTCATTCGGTCATAATTAATGGGGAGTGTTGGAAATAGTAAATTATGCATGCAATGCATAGAGATTCAGTGTAACACCCCCCATATTATGGAAATAGTAAATTATGGAGATTCTCGCCACATGTTTATTCGAGTTGTCTAGGGCTCTAGAGCATTTTTTCCAACCCGACTTCCAAGACTAGTAACTTAACCTACGTCTACTACGAGACTCTAGAGTGTTTGTTCAGACGAGACTCTAGAGTGTTTGTTCAACTAAGGTTCTAGGACTAGTAACTCAACCCACAGGTACTGGTGGGCTCCGGAGCGTTTTTCCAACTAAGGCTCCAGGACTAGTAACTCAACACACCAAGGGCTCCAGAGAGTTTGTCAACTAAGGCTCCATGACTAATAACTCAACCCAAGCTGTTGCAGGGCTTCCAGAGTGTTTTTCCAACTAAAACTCCAAGACTAATAACTCAACCCAAGCCATTACAGGGTTTCCAATGTAGAATTTCCCACTATAGATCACCTGATAATGCAATATACTAAAGCAAAATACTTGATCTACTTCTACAAATAAATTTCCAGAGTACGAGTGCGCCCCATGTACAGCCCTCCTTATCGTCGCTCCATCGGACGGTCAGGATTGATTCACATAACCCCTTGTCTGGTGTCCCTCAGTGAATTTGAGCGTTTCCTCTTTTGTGTCGGCAGAGCTGCTCTGCTTCGAATCTGGCTCATGGCTTCGCGCTACCTCTCTGGTTTGTCGTTACCCCTGCTTGTTGTTGACCTTGCCTACTCTGTTCAGTTTAACTACCTCCAAGGCTACTGGTTGATTTGTTTCATTCCTCAGGCGGCGCTGGATTTTCTTTGTGAAGGGTTTTTATGCAGCTACCTCACTCAGGTATTACTCTGCATCTTTTGTTCTTGTAACCATGATTCAGTTTCTTGTTAGCTTTTGGTAATATAATGGCATTCTTTGTTTTGCATATTCCACCACCGAAGGTTCCAACGACGAACAAATGGATTTCTTGGTTCAAAACCTTCCCTCGTTGGGCCGGTTCGCGTTTTTTGCAGTCTCCGGGTTTCACCCAATCTTCGGGTAATGTGATAGACATTCAGTGTTTTGCTTAGTTACCGAGTTCAGAGCTTTTGAGGGTTTGATGGTTTGATTTGACTGTTATGGAACTGTCATTAATAATCCTATTAATAACATTCAGGTATTTCGAATTTTCAATGTGAAAATAGGCGTCTATGGTATTATTCTCCTCAGCCCTATTTTTATGCCATTGTTTTGTTAAATTAAAGTTCCTGTTTGGCTTACCCGCAATGGGTTGCTGGGTTTTTTCCTTGGAACTAAGTTGTAATTAATATATTACATAATGTGGATGGATAGTGTATTACCCAAGTCTTGATGACTAGAATGTTTACTTATTATTTATCAAAGCATGAGGGGTATTTTACCGAATTTCTTCTTGCAATAATTTTGTCTCTGCGTAACTTCATTATGGTTCTGTTGTATTCGGCTCAACATGTTTTGGTATTGTGAATCCGTTTAAACACATCTTTGATTTCTTAAAGTCTGGTCTTATGCACAAATATATGCTCTGCTTTATGGTAGATTTCCGTCTCGTTGTTCTGTTATATTGTTAGGGTTTGGGATTTACGCCAACCTTAATAAGATGTGGTTGCATAAGTTTTCTACTGTGGTATTTACAACATATTCTCATTGTTTTAGTTTTCCAGTAATTTCCGAATACATTTATCTTGTATTTGTCTTCTTGTTTTCCCTGAACGATAATTCTCGCGTAGTGTTTTGAAATAAATCTTGTTAACTATTTTCTTTACTGCATATAGGAAATTTAATTCGGGTTGTTTGTTTATTTTGAAGGTATTCCCAGCTAGATTAAACATAAGCTTTCAGTTTACCGACTTGCGTCTTCTTTTTATAACTAAGGAAATGGAAGGTTTAAGCCCTACGAGGGTATTTTCCCTAACTGAAATATTTATGCTCATGCTTCTTTTCTAGAAATACATCTACCTATACAGAAATTTTCCTAACAGTGTTCTTATTCTTAGAGGGATTTCTTGCTTGTCTGTCTTTCATACTTCTAAATTGATTACATATTGAGCTTCCATGTTCTTTTATAGCCTTTTCGCTAAAACTACACGCATACTGTTTGGCAGTTAATAAGCAAATTCATACTTTTAAGTTGATTACATATTGAATTTCCATATTCTTTTACAGTCTTTTCGCTAAAATTACACACATACTGCTAGGTAGTTAATAAGCAAATTATGTCTGACATAGTTTTTCTACAATAATAATCCATCTATTACTTTCACTCGAAAAATAGATTTCTAGTTGTTTGACAGTTTATTTTTAAGTTCAGCGTTCTAGATAGAATTCCTACTATAACATCCCATCCACTATTTTC
>APFE030935728.1:0-20119 GCA_000404065.3 Pinus taeda
TCGAGGCGATGCCTACATTAAACAACAATGGCGAAACAACTACCCTCTTCTTTTTCAATCATGTAGTCTCCAGATTTGGTGTTCCACAAGCCATAGTCACAGATCATGGATCGCATTTTTGCAATCACATGATGGTTGAGTTGGCTACCAAATTAGGATTGTCTCACAACAGCTCTACTCCATATTATCCTCGAGCTAATGGACAAGTTGAGGCAATCAACAAGGTCCTGAAGCGCATGCCGCAAAGGATGATTGGAGTCCATAAACAGAGTTGGAACCTAATCCTGTACTCGGCCTTGTGGGCATACTGGACATCAATGAGGAATGTGACCAGGTTTACACCTTTTCAATTGGTGTATGGCATAGAAGCGATCTTGCTAGTTCAGTGTGAAATTGCGTCTTTCAAGCTTGTGGTCGACCTTCTCCCCGGAAATTTAGAAGAAGAGGCTCATTTCTTGGGATTAATATAATTGGATGAAACCCATCGTGATGCAGCTTCAGCTAACGAAGCCCATAAGAATGAGTCAAAGCGTAGTTCGACAAAAATGTCAAACCTCGTATCTTCTCAGAAGGCGACCTGGTCTTACTTTACGACCAGGAGTCCGATAAGTTAGGAGCAAGTAAGTTATAGTCTTTATGGATGGGTCCCTATATCGTTAAGTGTGTATAAGCAAAAGGAGCCTACAATTTGATGGATTATGATGGGATTCCACTGGCGCAAGCCCGCAACGGGTTTTACCTCAAGCGTTACTATGCTTAACTCAGCATGGTAACCCCTATGCTTTTGTTACATTTGTTTTTTTCGCTAAGGGTAATTGTTTTGGTTAGGTAATCCACTTTTTACATTTCTTGCAGATGTTGAACCTATTGGAATCATCTATTGGATATGCCGACGGAGCGATTCGTAGTTCGTGGAACCTATCTTCTACGGCCTGGGCCATCTTCGATCCCAGTGGCGAGTTAGTGAGTTTCAGAGGGGTATGTATTGGTTGGTCGACAAAAAATATCGCTGAATATAGCGCATTGATAGAACTCCTCTCTGATGCCATCATGCATGGCATACGCCAACTTGTCGTCAGGCTAGACTCGCAACTCATCATTCTACAACTCACTAGTATCTACTCTGTACGGAATCCGGCTATTTATCGCATGTTCCTAAGGGTCAGGATTTTGGAAAGATAGTTCAATTACACAATATCAACATATTTCCAGAAGTTTAAACACATTAACAAACTCATTAGCAAATTATGTGTTAGATGGACATTTGCGACATTTATAAAAAGAAGCATTTCATCAATATTTGTAATAGGATCATGTAACTTAACCAAAATAAAGCTCCGAAAATCAAAATATATATATATATATATATATAATTGTTTATAGTTTATACATAACATTCTATAACCTAGACAAAATTAGTCAAATGACCCAAAAACGCAAATTCTAGGGGGCACCCTAGTCTAATGATGTTGGTGATAACAAGTCACCGCCTGTGCAATCATGCTAAAAGCCTAGTCCATTGACTCGGCACACCAGTGGTATGTCGCTGCAACCTCAGAGGCAGCTCATCGGTCCTCACATCCGGAATACCAAGAGTGAGACCCTCGACCCGATCCTGTAATGCTGAAAGAGTCTCGGCCACATCAAGGTCGCGAAGGATAGCCCTCCCCATAGCCTCTCTTGCCGGAATGGTAGCTGGTGCTCCTGGGCATACTGTTGGTCGAACTGGTCTAATGTCTGCATGAGCACATGAGTTTAACTAGTCTTGATCAAAGAAATCATAAGAACATTATGAAAACAATAAACAGATATATGGTCAGAGAATTTACTTATGGCACCCCACTGCTTGCCAACTGGTAGCACCAAATCCGAGTCACCCTGGAAATCCATGCCAGAATATGGAAACTCGGCATAAACCATCTCCTGACGATAGAACCACTCAAAGAAGGTATCAGAGAAAGAAACCTAGAACTGGCCAGCATGTCGAGCCATGAGGTCAACCCATCTCTGCATCCGTAGCTCAGTCGGTGGAGGTAAACCAAGTGAAATGTACTGCGATTGCATCAGTGGGATCTTTTCCAAGGTGAAAGCGGTCAAAATAGAGCCATAGCCAAAATTCTTGGATCTTCTGCTTTTCACCTTGGTCAATTGTTCTTTCATCACAGAGAGTATTGTGTCACACTAGTTGAACACCTTTGGTTCAAGGAATTCCAAGGCGTACTGCATATAAGACCTATTAGTTATGTGAAGAGCCGCACTACTAGCCAGTCTAGCAAAAGTGAACAGAATGGTCCTCAGGGGCCAGTCAATGACATCTTGGATGTTGATATTTCCATCCATACTCGTCTGAGATCCCTCTCTGCAATACCGGCGAATGTATTCTCTCACGGATTCGCCCCCATGGGTAGAACCTGATAATGAGAAAGGGGTGCCACGCCTCGATAAACTGGTCAAAAAAAAGATGTCCATGACAGTCAAGGGGATAGATTTGCCCCTGATATGGAACACCTGGTTGGTAGGATCCCAGGTGTCGAGGAAATATTGCAACAAGTTGATTTGTTGCCTCATGTTAGAGATGCGGAAAAACTTTAGCAGGCCACAGTTCTGCAATGCAATTACCGTACTCAGATCATGTAAAGAAACCATGTCCTCTTCTTCATGCTCGTGTTCTCACCATGTAGCAACCATTTTACTCCGATCAATCTCTGAAAAACAAACAAGAGAAGAGTCAGGGTCCTGATTTGGCAAAAAAAAGGCAAAAATTCCATGAGAAAAAGTGTAAAAGTCTCCCTCCTTGTGCCCATCGCACCCCAACAGTGTACTAGGAGTGATGCATACTGACTGGCCAGTAACCAATCCAGTATGCATCGCACCTTTCGATATAGGAAGGGTGCGATGGGGCCAGGGTGAATTGTTGAAACCCTAGAGGCTCAAAAAAGTAGGGAAACATGCTCAAAATTCAAAAAGGAAGGAATGCAACTGAAGAGCTCAGGTTTAGCTCTTACCTGGTCCAGACGGCACCGAGAATCGTCCACAGAATCTCCTAGAATAAACTGGTGAAAATCAGGGGGGAAAGCTCCTCCAGAGCTCCAACAAGCCAAGTTCAAATGAAATAGTAAAATGAGAGGTAAAAGTCACTTTTAAATTACTATTCATGTAATTCGAGTAAGGTGTTAGTGTTTTAACTCATTTTTCAAGCATGTGTTTTCATTTATAATCGGTTTGATGAAGCAATTGATGAGGTAGTATGACCATTTAAAGAACAAAGTGCTAACGGTGAATCAAATAATCAGTGACCATTATCACGAGCAGTTTTTATGTGAATTTCAAACTCGTTAAAAATTAAACCTAAGCAATAAGCAAATGTTCCCCCGAGTTTAAGCTCATTAAAAAATGAACCAATTTCTAGTAAATAACCATTGTAAATGCATTATCATCAGCTTTTAAGCCTTGGTCGTGTTCTCATCATCACCTCCACTCTGTTTTAGCCAATCATACGCCTCCATTTGATTGTTTACCCTTTTGAGGAATAGTTGCGACGAGTGATCTCGCTAGCCATCCTTGTGACACTGCCGTGATTGGAAAATTCCAAGCCTTACCTAGAATCAGCTGCTACCCAAAATTATCACTCGTTCCTCAAAAAACAAGTCTCCTTTAAGCTCTTTTCACCTAACTCGTAAAATATGAAAATATTGCTAAGCTATTGGCCTCTCCGGCTCATTAAAGTCATCGAAAGTGTTATCCCTCCTCTAGATTTTAATATTTTTGGACCTGAGGGATTATTGCACAAAAATATCGAGTGCTTGTCTTGTTCAACTCGTTAAAACTATCGAAAATTCATCCATTTCATATTATTTTAGACTTTTTCAGACTTAAGGGATTATATGATGAAAAAGGATTATTGGAGTTTCCTTTTCGTCCCTTTTCAAACTCTCTAAAATTGAAAAAGGACCTAGTTATCATTGTCGTTAAACTCGTTAAAATCAATAGTGACAAACTTGTCCAAATGGACGAGAACGAGTTTCACTGTCGCTAGGCTCGTTAAAACATAGAGACGGGTTTGCCTGAAGGGCAGATTATAGAACATTCATATGTTATCCTCCTTAATCTTGATAAAAATAAAGAGGTACTGGTTAGAAATGGCTGGGGAAAATTGGGAAGAAAACTTGAAGAAACTTTATTGGTAGCAAGTCGCTCTTGAACATGACACTTTCACTCCACGTCCGAGTTGGGTTGGGTTATTTCGTTCACTGGTCATATCACCATTGGTCCGTCACACCATCCATCTTTGGAGTTAACTATATCAATCCATTTTCAGTGTCACCGGTATGTTCAAGAGAAGTCGCTCAGAGAATTCACCTGTGTCTCATCCACTGCAATACATTCATGCTCCATTCTTTCATGACTGCCACCCTGAACCTTGTATCATCAGATTTTTTTCACTTCCAAAATCATTTGCTCCTCCCCATGTTGTAGATGTGGTATTCATTAAGGCCCTCCTACGACGGGTCGCTTCTTGTCGACATCAGCTCATTATCCAAGAAGGTGACCTAGGAACAACCCTTTCAGTACTTTGAAGCTTGCATGCCTCAATGGCAAGTTTCTCACTTCTGGAGACAAGTTTACATCAATTGCCTTCGACTGAAAGATTTTGTGTGGTGTTCGACGCCAAGTCCCTTTTTCACACCATGTGAATTGTACTGCAGTACCTTGAGGGTCATCATCATTATCGGTGATTCCTCTCGCACCTGTTAATAGCTTACATCATTGGCTGGTAATCAGGTGATGTCTTTCCATGTTCGACTCCAGAACATTCTTCACATGGATTGAATTGTACTCCAAGTGAAGACTGAATGAGTTTGAAGACCCCGGATCTAGTTTCATCCATCCGGGATGTGATATATTGAGGAATATAAAGACATCAAATGTACATCATTACCGAGCAGATGATCAACTGAATCAAAGGATGATGACTCCATCTGAATCATCAGTCTGCTACATAGATGGTTGTCTGTCCTATGTACATGAAAATGAATTTTTAAAGTTGAGCATGGGAATGCCTGCCTCAGCTAAATCATGAAAAATATTATGAAGATAATGTATTGCATAGTACCTTATTATAGGTTAACTTCCAGCTTGAAAAAACTTTGGATCCTCATGATAAAGCATTTCACCCGACATCAAAAGATTAACGACCTCATGCTTTAGGGGGCAACTGTTATAGAAATTTTTGGGCATTGCAACACCAATCATACATGTTCGTAAACCAAGGGATCCTAAGTCCCTAAAAGTGTTGCTTCATGACCTAAAGGAACAAGGTCAGCTGATTACATCATCTCCCATAAGTTCTCCACAGAACCCGAGCAATGCCTTCTGATTAGGGCATTCGTGCTCTCACCTCTGGCATGAGATCTAAATCATTTAACCCTTTCCCATATTTTGGAAAATCCAATAATGAAGTAAATTTCTACCACTTCCAGCTCCAATTCTTGGTCTCCAATGAAGAAGATCTCGTGATCAACATCCCATAAACTGATCAGATAGTGTAGCAGATCATTTTGGGCTTTAAGTCCGAAGGTTCGAAAGACTTTTAGTAGCCTACAGTTCCTGAAATCATTAACACATTTAGGATCTTGGGAAACCTAGTGATCTTTTGCCTCATGGCCTCTTTCCTTCCATTCAATGACCATATTTTCGAAATCTCCTGAAAACGACCATTAAAAACCATTAAATGCTTTTCATGGGATAAAAACTCAAACATTTTGCACAAAAGAGAAGATTTCAATTTTTTTTTCCCTACAGCCAGAGCGACTATGTTAATTAATATCGCACTGGCAGCGCGAGAGCCTTTTGGGCTTGGGGGTGATCAATGCGGACCCGATGAGCAAACCCGTGTGGATCGCCACCGATTTAAAATTTTGAAATCCTCTCTTTTGGCTGATAAAAACCCTAAGAAATGCCATGACAATAGAATGAAAAGAAGGGAAAAAGGAAGAGCTATTATCTGTAGCTGACGGTTCGTGAAATGATGCCCTGTATCTCCCAAACTGCTCACCTAAAGAATTAAGGAAAATAGGGAAAAATGTGCCCTCCAATTTACTCCAAGTGAAAATGGTAAAAACAAATTTACTTTTAGTCGATTTATAAGTTTAAATACATTTTTACCAATATTTGATTATTTTCGTCGATTTCAGTGATATATGGTTGTCCTTGTATAGTTACAAGTTCTTTTCAGTGGTTACAATGATCATTTTTTACTGATTCAACGAGTTGTTGTTTCATCTCTTTTTCGGACTTGTTAAAATAAACGAAAAAGGAACCCCCTTGGAGTCATCTTTAAGTATTTTCTAACTCTCTAAATATGAAAGTATTTCCAAGTACTTGTCCTTTAAAACTCATTAAATTAAAAGAATTGACGTCATCTCAGTATACGTTTACCCGCTTTTCGGGCTGGGATTAACTATTTATGAAAAGGTACACCTTGGTCGACATGGTCAAGAGGTTTTCTCGAATATTATTTTCTAGCTTTTCAGATTCGAGAGACAAATTATGAAAAGGGATATGATGGAGTTTTTTTTTCATCTCTTTTTCAAAATATTAAATATAAAAAAGGCACCAAGTTATTCTTCTGTCAGACTCATTAGAAAGTAAACGATGAAAGACTTGTCAACATGACGAGATCGAGTTTCTCCTTCCTAGGATGTTGTTGAAGCCCCGAAAATCGAGTCTACAACAAGGGGGATGCGCACCCGGTCCCGACCTTGAAAGTAGTTCCTTTTTCATTTGGGATGGTGGGTCTGACTGGGGATAATGGGATGAGTTTCCCAATTTGTTTGTGATGATGCTAAGGGTTGATGTTTTCCTTTCTAAAGATTTCTAAATAGAATGATTTTAATCTAAATCTAATCTAAATCATGCAATTTTATTCTAATGAACATAAACATATAATTCTAAAACTATCCAGGGATTAACTCTTCACTTATGCGATCTAAAATAGTTTCTAACAGCAATCAGTAATAAAGATCATTCAATTTCTATGAGGAAAGAATCCATTAAAAACAAACTGTTTCGAATAAGAAATTAGTTGAAAAAATTGTGATAAGCATATTGCATAATAAGTTCTTCATACACTCAGCATAAACATAATAGTTACCACCATACAAAAGTGCCAAATGATAACTTAAACATTCAAGCTTTCATATATAAACAACTGAACATAACATATTACTTGACACATAAGTAGAAATCATTAAGAGATAAAAGTACCATTGATAATAAGTCCTACTCATGAGCTTTAGCAATATAGATTTACCTTCTCATAATTCAATATCTACTACAAGTACAAAAGTGCATTTCAATAGTAGACATTATGCATAGATATCAATAAATCTCATTCCATTCATTCATCAAAACCTCTTCAAAGGGTGCAGAAGTGCATGTTTTGAAGAACTGTTTTTGACAAATTTCTAGACCCCTCTCTAAATGCATGAGAGGGGTTTAAATACTACCAACTAAAGCCTAAAAATAGTTTATTACAAAAATATAGGAGGAGGTTTAAATGATCATCCTCATCTAAGGCAAAAATAAATCAAAATAAAACTAAAACTATATATGAAAATTAACTATGGATTTGTTCTCTTAGATTGCAATCATTCAGCATCAACTTCAGGACCATTGATTGGTTGACCTCCGATTTTAGTTGTCCTACGAAAGCAGAATCAGCAAGCATTGGCGCTATCCTTTTGGCGGAATTTGTAAGGCATTTCAGAGTCATACATTGACTGTGTGGTTTAACCAAGTATTGCCAGTAAGTGTCCCAATTCAACTTACTTAACCTCTTGATTGTCTCTACCTTTTCTTCAGATTTCTGTCTCTAGCTTGTTTGCAGTTACTGTGCTTTTGGAAGAAATCTTGGAGCGGTTTCTAATATCAAGTTTGCCCTATGTAGATTTTCATTGACACAGTCAATGACATTGCTTGCTACTATCACTTCTTCTTACACTACCTTATGCTGTCGACTGTAAAACACATCTAGAGGAGGGATTTCCTCTATCTTCAACATGATTCAGACGATGGAGCTATGGGAATGTTCTCAGTTTCTGAAGCATTGACAACTGTTTCAATGACCATTTCTGTCATTGTCTCTGCTATATTCCTTGGTGTCTCCATGTTTTTCTCTTTGGTGTTAATCAATTCATTAAATGTTTCACATTCTTTCTCCAACTTTTTTCTTAATGGCTTTGTTGGTTGGATGAGGGGAGCAGAAACTTTCACCTGTGTCGGTGACAACACTTGCTACTCAGGATTTTCTTTAGATTAGGCAATATCCTTGATTGATCCTTCACTTTTATTGTGGTCACTTTCTGACTATATAGACCCTTCTGTAAATTCTCTTCTAGACTTAGATTTATACCTATCTGGTCCTGAGCCTCCACTTATACTGATTCTGGGAGTGGCTTCCCTTTTTGGTTCTAAGCGCAACTTGTCCAAGGGGAGGTTTGCCAATCTTCATTCTCTGTAGAGTTTAAACTCTTGGAATTCTGCTAGGTCGAACTCGGTTTGGGCCATGTGCAAGATGTTTTTGAGTGTGCTCTTCTGATGGAAGATGTCATCAAAGAGTTCATCTTCCTTAGTGAACACCTTTATTTTAACATCCATAGTAAAATTATTTATTACATCAAACGGATCAAACTATCTCCCTGGGAATTTAAATAATCATAGACTTAACATGTTGTCTACTTCTCTGAAAGCGTGACCTAGACAAAATAATGCAAAGGCCCCACAGGCCATAGGGAATTGCGGCCAGATTGCTTTTTTCTTATCTTTTAGTTCTTTTCTCATTCCTCCAACCCCGCAGGTTTGGTAGGCTACTTCACGAGCCACTAAATTGTTAGGAACATACAAGGGAAATACATGAGGGGAAGCAATTCTTCCGAATAATCTGATATAAGTGGAATATTCTTCTCCGAACCATCTTGCGACAGGGACAATATCAATTTCAGCTTCAAGGGAAAATCTTGGGGCATCTTTAGCATACAACATTTTGTGAATGGGTAGCATAGATCCATTGCAGATTCTAAAAAAACTATGGGGTAAACATAGAACCCCACAGTTCCTTATGGTAGACTTGAATGGGCAAGGGATTCTGTACTATCCATTTCCAACCCATGAGAGAATATTTAAAAAGCAAAACAGATAACATACATAACATAAGCAACTAAAAAGAAAGGAGGATAAATCCTCTAAGAGGGAGTTCTTTTAGACCGATAATTCCAAATAGCAGAGGCTAAGTTATTAGAAAATATCTGGGCCCAATCCATAATAGTGACATTGATGGCCGCATCCAATAGGGGTAGCCACTTGGATGAAAACTTATTGATATCAAGTTTTCCAAATAACCTACATAGCATTGCAGCAGTGAAACAATATGGAGAGGAGAGGGAACTAGTATTGTACATACCATATTTGTCCTTTCTTAATGGCTCTTCCATTGCTATCCAGCTTTAGGTGCATTCTGCCAAATCTTCGTTCTCCTTGGTGAATTTCTCCACGAATTGCTTGTTGTAGCTAGCCTGCGGCTTTGGTAAATGATAAATATGTCTTAAATCCTGTGGGGTAAATGACCCAATAAGCTCCTGGTTCCGAGACTTGAATTGCCTGTATGTTATATCAGTGTCTTCTATTACCCATTTGACCATATCTGTATCGGGAAGAATTTTAGGCCTTACTACCATACGATGCAGGAATGAGCATGTAAGCTCTGTAACTAATGCTACTGATGACCCATGTGCATCTGCTGTAACTATAACCTCCATAACTCTCGGGTTTTCTTCCTCCTAGAGACTTTACATGCCCTCCCAAATAGACATGCCTACTTCTCTGGTATAGGTGGTGTCTGTGAATAAGGGTGTCATCTCTGTTTTCTTAGTAACTGGAGCTTTTCCCTTCTTTCCCATTACATTCTGCACACTATTATGTATATTGTTCTACGTACTGCTCCTATAAGTTCACAAATAAATAACTAAGACATAATGAGAAAGATAACGAATGATGGTAAGTAATAAGGTGACGGGAAAGCTCTTAATTTCAAAATCATATCAAATATATCACCCTACATGAAATAACCTTTCACTCAGATCTAAATATTTTTTCATAAATAACCAACAATAAAGCACTAAGTTGACATTAATGCCCATAACTCGGCATCGGATTATGGGAAATCTTTCATTGAACGATGAGCCATGTTGATCTGCGATAGAGCGATTTTCCGATTTGCTTCGCAATATCACAGATCGCCATATCGCTAATCCTTTTCGTTAACAATCATTTATTTATTTATATGATTGCAAGATGTGATTTGTGAGATTCTTATCACATATCATAGGATTGGGATGTTTTATCTTAGATGGTGCTGCGACATATGAAATCTGCAATATGCGATGAGTCTGTAAGGTGCACAATCTTTCATCATCACATTTTCGCAATTCCAAAAGTTTCTTTATATTCTATCCTCCTTTACCCTTTTGCGATGTGATGTTCATTGTTAAGAGAATGATTTTATTTGAGACTTATCATTATACTTAATATTTTGGGTTTTGCGGATGTTTTTCCTAAGCTTATGATAGTGTGTTTTATTCAAAGGGAATTATAAGTGCTAGTTTTTATTTTTGAGAAGGGTCCCCATTTATTTAGTGTTATTACTAATATGAAATAAAAAGGGGGTTGTTGCTGGCCACAACAATTGGAGATTCACTAGGAAGAACCAATTATCTTTGATTATCTTTTGAATTTTCTAAAACTTCTAAAACAAAAACGTTTTCTGGAAAATCAAACTTTATTATAGAATATAAAGTGCATCATGCTTTTAACCATTAACAATAGTTTGTTCTTTTCGTGCTAATTCTGATTATTTTCTTCCCAAAGCTATTCATTGCATATACATCAGTCACTACTTGGTTTATAAAGATAAAAACAAAGACATCTCTGTAGATCAGTTTTAAGTATGCTCATTTGTCATAGGTAGAGCTTCTACTACCAGTAGGCATTCATAGCCTCAACAGGGTTACCTATTACCCAACAATGATCCTGTATCCTACTTTGAGAAGTATACAATATTCAAATATAAATCCATATTCACACTTATTGCTTCCATTTTCTTTTAATTCTTAAAGAACAATGTCTTGGTTTGGTGGCCAAATTTTGACAATGCCATTCACTTGATTTATAACTTTATTGAACAAGCTGGCTCATGATGAGACCCCTTGTCTTATGATTGCAAAAACCTTGAGTCATTGCCCTATTTTGGTATGCAGTTTTGGAAATGTCAGCTAGTTATAATCTCTATGATCATGATAAGTCGGCTCTTGATGAGACCTATTATTATTTAAGTTTATAGTGCATAGTTGGATTACTCTTTGAAACTTGTAATTCCCTATGTGGGGAGGAAGTGATTGGTTCCTTAAGAATAGCTTTGGATGACAATTATAAAGTTTTTTTTTTTTGAAGACAACTTTTCTACAGAGAATCGTCGTTTCGTTATTGATAGTTTTCATGACCGATATAAAACAAATTCCCACTAAAGTTTATTTTTAATCAAAATTCGTAAGGCTGAAACTAGTAAAATTTTCAGGCTTGTAGCATTTGAGTATACCTTTCAATAATAATGATTAATTTTCCAAATCAGTTCGGTTTATGAAAGTGAAATACAAAATTTAAAAGAAACACTAATCGTTTTCGTGAAATCCAAAGTTAACCATTTAAAACCTGTTTTATTATCAAAATAAAGCTATAAGCAACAATTTACAAAAATATAAGAGGTCATCTTCTATGAAAAGTATTTTTTAATGACCTGCCCATTAATAGGTAAAGATTCTCTTTTCCCTGCTAAATCTTGCAATATGAAAGTCGATGGACCTATGACTTCAACAATTTGGAATCATCCAAGCCACATCCATTGGAATTTAGAACTGGGTTTGGAAGGTCGAACTGGGTTTGGGCCATGTGCAAGATGTCTTTGAGTGTGCTCTTATGATGGAAGATGTCATCAAAGAGTTCATCTTCCTTAGTGAACACCTTTATTTTAACATCCATAGTAAAATTATTTATTACATCAAAGGGATCAAACTGTCTCCCTGGGAATTTAAATAATCATAAACTTAACATGTTGTCTACTTCTATGAAAGCGTGACCTAGACCAAATAATGCAAAGGCCCCACAGGCCATAGGGAATTGCGGCCAGATTGCCTTTTTCTTATCTTTTAGTTCTTTGCTCATTCCTCCAACCCCGCAGGTTTGGTAGGCTACTTCACGAGCCACTAAATTGTTAGGAACATACAAGGGAAATACATGAGGGGAAGCAATGCTTCCGAATAATCTGATATAAGTGGGAGATTCTTCTCCGAACCATCTTGCGACAGGGATAATATCAATTTCAGCTTCAAGGGAAAATATTGGGGCATCTTTATTATACAACATTTTGTGAACGGGTAGCATAAATCCATTGCAAATTCTATAAAAATATGGGGTAAACATAGAATCCCACAGTTCCTTATGGTAGACTTGAATGGGAAAGGGATTCTGTACTATCCATTTCCAACCCATGAGAGAAAATTTAAAAAACAAAACAGATAACATCCATAACATAAGAAACTAAAAAGAAAGGAGGATAATTCCTCTGAGAGGGAGTTCTTTTAGACCGATAATTCCAAATAGCAGAGGCTAAGTTATTAGAAAATATCTGGGCCCAATCCATAATAGTGGCATTGATGGCCGCATCCAATAGGGGTAGCCACTTGGATGAAAACTTATTGATATCAAGTTTTCCAAATAACCTACATAGCATTGCAGCAGTGAAACAATATGGAGAGGAGAGGGAACTAGTATTGTACATACCGTATTTGTCCTTTTTTAATGGCTCTTCCATTGCTAACCAGCTTTAGGTGCATTCTGCCAAATCTTCGTTCTCCTTGGTGAATTTCTCCACAAATTGCTTGTTGTAGCTAGTCTGCGGCTTTGGTAAATGATAAATATGTCTTAAATCCTGTGGGGTAAATGACCCAATAAGCTTCTGGTTCCGAGACTTGAATTTCCTGTATGTTATATCAGTGTCGTCTATTACCCATTTGACCATATCTGTATAGGGAAGTATTTTAGGCCTTACTATCATACGATGCAGGAATGAGCATGTAAGCTCTGTAACTAATGCTACTGATGACCCATGTGCATCTGCTGTAACTATAACCTCCATAACTCTTGGGTTTTCTTCCTCCTAGAGACTTTACATGCCCTCCAAAATAGACATGCCTACTTATCTGGTATGGGTGGTGTCTGTGAATAAGGGCGTGATCTCTGTTTTCTTAGTAACTGGAGCTTTTCCCTTCTTTCCCATTACATTCTGCACACTATTATGTATATTGTTCTACGTACTACTCCTATAAGTTCACAAATAAATAACTAAGACATAATGAGAAAGATAACGAATGATGGTAAGTAATAAGGTGATGGGAAAGCTCTTAATTTCAAAATCATATCAAATATATCACCCTACATGAAATAACCTTTCACTCAGATCTAAATCTTTTCTCATAAATAACCAACAATAAAGCACTAAGTTGACATTAATGCCCATAACTCGGCATCGGATTATGAGAAACCTTTCATTGAACGATGAGCCCTATTGATCTACGATAGAGCAATTTTGCGATTTGCTTCGCAATATCACAGATCGTCATATCGCTAATCCTTTTCGTTAACAATCATTTATTTATTTATACGATTGCAAGATGTGATTTGTGAGATGCTTATCACATATCATAGGATTGAGATGTTTTATCTTAGGTGGTGCTGCACATATGAAATCTGCAATATGCGATGAGTCTGTAAGGTGCACAATCTTTCATTATAACATTTTCGCAATTCCAAAAGTTTCTTTATATTCTATCCTCCTTTACCCTTTTGTGATGTGATGTTCATTGTTAAGAGAATGACTTTATTTGAGACTTATCATAATACTTAAGATTTTGGGCTTTGCGGATGTTTTTCCTAAGCTTATGATAGTGTGTTTTATTCAAAGGGAATTATAAGTGCTAGTTTTTATTTTTTATAAGGGTCCCCATTTATTTAGTGTTATTACTAATATGAAATAAAAAGGGGGTTGTTGCTGGCCACAACAATTGGCAATTCACTAGGAAGAACCAATTATCTTTGATTATCTTTTGAATTTTCTAAAACTTCTAAAACAAAAAAGTTTTCTGGAAAATCAAACTTTATTATAGAAATATAAAGTGCATCATGCTTTTAACCATTAACAATAGTTTGTTCTTTCCGTGCTAATTCTGATTATTTTCTTCCCAAAGCTGTTCATTGCATTTACATCAGTCACTACTTGGTTTATAAAGATAAAAACAAAGACATCTCTGTAGATCAGTTTTACGTATGCTCATTTGTCATAGGTAGAGCCTCTACTGCCAGTAGGCATTCATAGCCTCAACAGGGTTACCTATTACCCAAAAATGATCCTGTATCCTACTTTGAGAAGTATACAATATTCAAATATAAATCCATATTCACACTTATTGCTTCCATTTTCTTTTAATTCTTAAAGAAAAATGTCTTGGTTTGGTGGCCAAATTTTGACAATGCCATTCACTTGATTTATAACTTTGCTGAACAAGCTGACTCATGATGAGACCCCTTGTCTTATGATTGCAAAAACCTTGAGTCATTGCCCTATTTTGGTATGCAGTTTTAGCAATGTCAACTAGTTATAATCTCTATGATCATGATAAGTCGGCTCTTGATGAGACCTATTATTCTTTAAGTTTATAGTGCATAGTTGGATTTCTCTTTGAAACTTGTAATTCCCTATGTGGGGAGGAAGTGATTGGTTCCTTAAGAATAGCTTTGGATGACAATTATAAAGTTGTTTTTTTTGAAGACAGCTTTTCTACAGAGAATCGTCATTTCGTTATTGATATTTTTCATGACCGATATAAAACAAATTCCCGCTAAAGGTTATTTTTAATCAAAATTCGTAAGGCTGAAACTAGTAAAATTTTCAGGCTTGTAGCATTTGAGTATATCTTTCAATAATAATGATTAATTTTCCAAATCAGTTCGGTTTATGCAAGTGAAAGACAAAATTTAAAAGAAACACTATTCTTTTTCATGAAATCCAAAGGTAACCATTTAAAACTTGTTTTATTATCAAAATAAAGCTATAAGCAACAATTTACAAAAATATAAGAGGTCATCTTCTATGAAAAGTATTTTTTAATGACCTACCCATGAATAGGTAAAGATTCTCTTTTCCCTGCTAAATATTTCAATATGAAAGTCGATGGACCTATGACTTCAACAATTTGGAATCATCCAAGCCACATCCATTGTAATTTAGAATGTTTTCCTTTTTCTTCGTGAGAATTATCCCATTTCAATACTAAATATCCAATTTGAAAATCCTTCCTAGATACCATGTTTGAATCAAAGGAAGCCTTTACTAATTCTTGGTGATGAGCATGTGTAATTTTAGCTTGTTCTCATTGCTCTTCTAGCTTAAGGATCTACAGTTGTCTTAGTTGTAACGATGAAAATGGTGTTTTTTCAATAAATTGAATTAAGGATAAAGAAGGAATTGCTAGATGAGTTGGGAAAACTACTTCTTTCCCATAAGCTAAATTAAAGGGAGAAGTGCCAATGGAAGCCTTTTGAGTTATTCGATCTGCCCACAAAGCATACATTAAAGATTTGTGCCAAATTTTATGATTCTATTCAATAGTTCGCTTAATGATTCTGATTAGGTTTTTATTTGTTGATTCGGCCAACCCATTCCCTTGTGGGTAATAATTGGTAGAATAGTTAAGCTTAAAACCTTTTTTAAGTGCAAATTTAGTCATAGCATTGCCAGAAAAATATGATGCATTATCAAACATTAAAGCAGAAGGTAAGCCAAACCTGGTAATTATGAACTAATTTATGAAATCGATGATATGTTTGGCATTAGCTGTCTCGAGAGGAATTGCCTCTACCCATTTAGTAAATAATTTGTAGCTGTAAGAATGTACCTATGTTGTTTAGAAGAGTGAGGAATGATCTCACCTATTATATCGAATCCCCATTGCTCAAATGGTTGGTTGATATTTACTGGTTGCAATGGCAATGATGTTTTCTTCTTTCTTCCAACAACAATTTGACAAACTTGACATTTCCTTACATATGTATGTGCATCTCTAAATAGTGTAGGCCAATAGTATCATGTGCACAAAATTTTATGTTTTGTCACATCTCCTGCATAATGTCCACCTACTGGTCCATTATGGATTTCCTGCAACACTTTTTCAGCTTCAGTTTTCTCAAGTCATCGAAGAAGAATAGAATCATAATTCCTCCTAAAAGGTACATCATTTACAAGTTGATATTGCTTGGCTTTCAATCTTAGGGTTCCTTTCTTTGTATAATTTAGATTTGAAGGAGCATATCCATTTTTTAAATAAAACATGATATCACCATATCTCGATTCAATATTGTTTAAGCTTACCTCATACATTTGTACCTCTTGATTAGGAGATGGTATTTCAGATATAAGCAATGCTCCAGCCAACATCTTGCAAAAGCGTTGACCTTTTACAATATTTTCTGGCTTGATCTCAGTGTCGTATTCTTGTAGGGAAGTGACCCAATTTGCTCTCTTTTCACCCACTTCTTTCTACACCAAAAGATTTCTTACCGCTGGAAACGACACTATTATCTTTGTATGGGTCTTAAGAAGAAAGGGTCTAAAGTGTTTGATTGCTTTGAAAACAACATAATCTTGTTTCTCAACGTCGGAATAATTTAATTCAACCCCTTGCAAATTTGAACTAAAGAAGGCAATTGGGGCTTCCGATTTGTCTTGATTGGCTTGCGTGAGTATTGCAGCATATGACTTCTCAGATGCAAATGTATACAAACTGAAAGGATTTGAAAAATTTGGAGTCGCTAGGGATGGGGCATTAATAATCGCTTGCTTAATCAGATTGAATGCTTCATGTTCAGCCTGACCCCATTTAAAGATTGAATTTTTCTTGATCATTGCTTGTAATGGTGATACAATTCTTGAGAAGTATGGGACAAATCTTTTAACAAAATTAATTTGGCCAACGAAGGATTGCATTACCTTCTTATTATGTGGTAAGGATATTTCGGAAATTTACTTAATCCTATCTAGATCAATATGGATTCTAGATTTAGACATTATAAATCCAAGAAGTTTTCCTTCACTTAATGTGAAAAAGGACTTTTTTGGATTAAGTGAAATCCCATAATTTTGACAACGTTGGAAGATCTGCTTTAAGTCTCTGAGGTGATTACTACGTTTTTTAGAATATTTTGTTATGTCATACAAGTAAATCACCACTAATTTGTTTACTAATCCCTTAAATGCAATATCCATGGCCCTTTGAAATGTGGCGCCAATGTTAATCAGCCCAAAAGGCATCTTTTGATATGCATAAGTACCCCATTTGGTTCTAAATGTAGTTTTTAACTGATCTTCTGGATGAACCAAAACTTGGTTGTAGCTAGAGAAACCATCTAAAAAGGACATCAATTCTAATCCCACAACTGCTTGCAATATTTGTTCCAGAAGAGGTAGGGGAAAATTATCCTTTTGGTAGGCTTTGCTAAGATTTTGAAAGTCAATACAAATTTGAATGTCTTTGTTTTTCTTTCTGACTGGAACCAAGTTGGAAACCCATTTAGAATGTCGAATGAGAAAAATAATTTTGGCTTTCAACAATTTATTGAGCTCAGACTTAATCTGACTTTCTAGATTAGGATGGATCTTCCTCAGCTTTTGTTGGACTAGTTTTTCATTAGCTATCATTGGGATAGTATCCTAAATGATTGAAGTGTCGTAAGTCTTAAGGTCATCATAATTCCAAGCAAAGACACTTTTATACTATTTCAGAAGTCGAACAAAGGCTAATTTTTCTTCTAGGGCTAGGCCAAGACCTAAGTTGATATTTTGTGGCTTAGTATCCATTCCTAGATTTACTAATTCATAGTTCAGAGTTGAACTCTGAAGTTTTGAATTGGTAGACCTTTTGAATATTTCTTTTAAATTTTATAAGTCTTCCAACTTGACTACAGATTTTGGTATGGCATTATTGGTGCTTTCTTGTTGTAATTGTTTGTCATGTTGGTCCTCATCAATTATCTAATTAGTGTAAGATCCTTCTGATGTCAGGAAACTTACAATATCAGGGTCATCATTAAAAATTCTCCAGTTGGTAAGATTATCAGGGATTGTTACACAGTAATTTGTCACCATTGGTCACCGTCCCTGTTACCCCTGTTTTCGTACATTGGAGGATACATTCTGGGACCTGTGAGCAGTGACATAGCCTAAAAAAACTTGCATTATGTTCCCCTGAGTATGTACTTCATGTTCCCTGAAGACACCTTCTGCAAATTATCCCTGAATAGTGCCCTTTTTCCATTGGCGCAGGTACACAGTGTCTTATCCGCGCCAATCACTGAGATCTTCAAAAAGGGGCGCGCCCATTGGCGCTCTGTCCTAGAACAACACTCGCGCCAACTAAGTCTGGTAATGATTTTTGGCAAACGCGCACCCATATGTTTTTTCCTTTCAGATCATGAAGTCTTTTGAGGGAAAACATCCATCTGATAGAGGTCGAGAGTCATCATCTATCCTTCACATCTATCCTCAGTAGCTTTTCACAGATAATGCTGATCCACAATGGGCGTCCTGGTGCATTGAATCTTCCTCCCTTCTCCATTTATAAAATTCTATCCTCATGCATTAGACAAGCTAGTTCTGGAGTAATGCTAGTTGTGATTATGCTTGTCTGGAGTGATAGTAAGAGTCTTGAAGCATAGGGAGTTTATGCTGCCGGAATCCTAAGAGAGAGAAGGTCTATTGCAAGGCATACATAGCTGCTCCCCCAGCCAGAGAATAGGTTCAACGTCAGAACCTTGGTTGTATCTTTCTCTGCCTATTATTCATTAATAAACGACTGCTATTATGGTTCCAATCTCATTGCCTATTATGATGTTTGATTTATTTCCTTTCTGACTGAAATATAGTTGTACTTTGGTGGATTTTATGCTTGTAGTTGTCTTGGTCTTTGCATGTGCAGGTGTCCATTCACGGGGATCACTAGGATTGTGACCTGCTGAAGCAAGGGAGCCGGAGGGTCAACTCTAATTCGACATTTGCGTTGGATTCCAGGTTGGTCTTCGTAATCCACTTTTTAGTATACAACTAGGAACTTGCGTAGCAGCGTGAATTGATTGTTGCTAGACCCATTTTGGGCTAGTGGGATCGCCTCTGTCCGGAGAGGGGATTTACCTATTTAACAATTTGGCAACTCCGCTGGGGAGAAGCTATTTAGAGTTTGTCTTGCATGTTAGTTTTCTCTTGCTTGCCTGAGTTAATGAGCTTTCTGGGTCAGTTTTAAAATTGTTATTTGCTGTTTGATCCTTCTGAGCACTGTTGGCCCGACCCTGCTTTGTCTCATTTATTTTTTGGGTCAGCAAACGTGGTTGGCGTGTTTTTTCCTTTGAAAGTCGCGTTAGTTGGCGCATGTTGCACAACAGGCACTCGCGCCAATTCCTGAATAGCGCAAGTTGCAGATTCACAGTCGCGCCAGCTCTGTGAATTTTGCCAGTTTGTTAGTTGAAAGCTCCTTAAACTCGAATTTTTGTTTTTCTATATCTTTTGCACCTTTTGGAAGTGTGCTAGACCTTTCTGTGACTGGTTATTACTTTTATCCTTCAGTTGTTTACTTATTTCTATCGATTTTGTATCCTAGCCCTAGAACAGCTAGTGGCTTTGCATGTCGAGCCTTCTGTGGGAAGTTGTGGTTTGATAATCCAGTCAAATTTTTGGTTGTTTTCCGCACTCATCTATTGGTTGTGAAAGTTTGGTATTCTATGCTTCGAGTGATTCACTTCTAGCTTGTTTGGATTTTGCTTGACTTCATCTGAACTTAGATCACATGGTTCATTGAAAGTCTTTTTGTTTTTCCTTGCTTTGACAGGTCATCTTGATGTTTCAGAATTGGTTCTATTTCCATTGAGTGAATTGTGTTTGTTTACACTTGTGAATATCTCTTGAGGT
>APFE030935728.1:22368-36278 GCA_000404065.3 Pinus taeda
TAGGAAGCCGAGTCTGCCGCCTTACAAGCCGTAATGCACTGAACACAGCATTCGGGAAGATTGACTGCAGTATGGGAATTCCTTGGTTTTCATCTGATTGCCAAGGTGTATAAGCAGTTTTGCGAATTGTTTGGTAAACCTCTTGCCTAGTTCTCCAGAGTAGTCACTTTTGATCCTTTTCGGACTCCCTAAAAGAAAAGGTGTAAGTGAGTGTCTTGTCACTTCATGCTCATTAAACATTCGAAGGAGACTAGAGTCATCTTTTTGTCCTTTTCTCGACTCTTAAAAAATGAAAAGGTCAAGTTCAGTGTCTTAAAATTTATTTGACCATGATAACATAGAACCCGGTTAAATTTTGTTTGCGTTAGTCTGAGTAGGGTTTGGTTTCATTAGATTCCATAGGATTTTGTGAAGTCCCATCCTGGCGGAATTACCAATCTCGTCTCCCGAGATACCGGTTGTGAGTAAAAATATTCCTATTGTTCCAAGTATACAACTTCTTAACTCTCGTGCTCCAGGCGACGAGAATTACCAATTTTATTCGAACCCTATTTGGGAACCTTCTCAAAACGGTATCCCTTTTTGGGAATACACTTCTCCTCGACAACCATTTCCTTCTGATATGGAAAATACATCCCCTACTATGACTGACGAATCTAGTGTGCCAGGGGACGATATTCCCACCACAATGGAATCTACACCTGTTAGTAGAACTCCTGCTACTGGGGGACTACCTCCTGGCTATAGAGCATTGTGTAATGTTCTGTCATCTCCCTTTCTGACTTCTATTTGTTCACCACCCATTTTCTCCAATACGGAGCGTTTGACTCCACAACATCGCGGATAAGACACTGTGTACCTGTGCCAATGGAAAAAGGGCACTTTTCAGGGACAATTTGCAGAAGGTGTCTTCAGGGAACATGAAGTACATACTCAGGGGAACATAATGCAAGTGTTTTTAGGCTATGTCACTTCTCACAGGTCCCGGAATGTATCCTCCAATGTACGAAAACAGGGGTAACAGGGACAGTGACCAATGGTGACAAATTACTGTGTAACAGGGATGGAGGGCCTAAATATCAATTCGATTGAGAATCTGTCTAGGCTATAGTATTATGAGGGAATGAGCTTAGAGGCTACATTAGCAAGGAGGTCAACACTATCATTTTGGAGTTTGGGAATGGATGAAATATTGAATGCTATAAAATGTTCAGTCAGGTCTTGTACTAAAGATTGATAATGCTTTAAATTACCTGATAGATAATGTATAGTATTTTGTACCTGTTTAATAACAATCTTGAAATCTCCAAAGACTTGTAGATACTTGATCTCTAGTCTGATTACCTTGTACAACCCTTGCACTAAAGCTTCGTATTCTGCAGTGTTGATTGTGCAATCGAACTCGAGTCTACAGGTTAGCATGGTTTTATTCCCTTCTAGACTAACTAATACACATCCTACTCCCGCTCCATCATTAGACTTAGAACCATCAAAAATTAATTTCCAAAACAAAGGGTTATTTACAGGACTATCTACAAACTTAATGCACTTAGAACTATCTATTTGAGAAAAGTTCTCTACTTGAGACAAATCAGAATGTTCTAAATAAGGCAAATTATGAGCATTAAAATTTCCTAAGAAAGAGTCAATAAAATAGTTTCCAATTATATTATTGTTGTATGCTACATGTTCATTTTCTCCTTCCAACTCCGTCACTATGTATTTTTGATGTCTTTCTCACTCAACCTTTATCTGATTTGGTTTACCATTGTAAGGGAGCCACATGTGTGACCAGTCGGTCGCAAAGTATCCATGAAGCTTTTTTGACCAATCCCTACTAAGAATTAATCCATAAAATTTAGGAATGTCTACGACTAAATATCAATGTCTTGACATACCTTTGGATTTGATGAGAGCCTTATGGTCCCTTGATTTAGTTCAACAATTACTTCAACCTACGATCAATCTAGCTGAACTATGTGTACTACATATTTTTGAGGTTGGACATTTAACTTTGCACAAATTATTTTAGGCAAAATATTAGATGAAGCACTTAAATCTACCAAACAATTATGCAAATTTTTATTGAAAATTTCGTAAGTAAGGAGGAATGGAGGAGTATGGGATTTTGAACTACCTCTAATTAAAGCAATATCATTTGGGTGAACTTTATTTTCCATGCTAGTTGGAGGTCTTCCCATCTCATGAGAAGCTTGTGAGATTACAGTGGCAGAAAGAGGTGCAACGAGTATTGCATGTAACTCCTTCAAAAGTAGTTTATGTTGATGTTTTAATTTGCTCAGTTCATGAAAAGTAATGTTGGCCCTAGTATTCTTCATGTCTTCAATGATATTATACTCCATCTCACTAGAAACAATTAATTTTTCTGATGGATTTGATGAATTGAATTGGACTGGGCTTGTCTGAGTCGCTTTTGGTGATGATTTCTTACCTGTGACTTTATCTTTGGAAACCAAGCTTGCACTCTTCTGTTTAGAACTGGGCTATGGAGGATCAAGTTGATTTCTACTTTTGGTACTGACTGACGATACCTCTTGATCCTCTTCATCTAAAAGAATGATGTCCCACATTCCCTGTAGCTCTACAACCTCATCTTCATCAATAGGTTCTTCATTGGACACTTTTTATTCTTCTCCTTTAGATTCTACATTTGTTATACCGTTGGGAGGCTTTGGATTAGTTGAAGGGTTTTTTCTATAAGGCTTGTAGGTATTTTTAGAAGAAGTCTCTGCTACTTGTCTTTTAATGTCAACCATTTCGTTGGACATGGTTTCTAAAAGTTTCCGCAATCCTTCTAAATCAAATGGGTCCTTTAATTGCTTTTTCTTACGATCATCTCTAAAAGTAAGCTTCCTATATTTTCTCTCATCAATAGCGTTTTTCTTTTCTAAAGCTAAGATACGTTTTTCTACCGCTATCACTTCCTTCATATTTTCAGCCAATGTTGTCTTGGCAACCCTATCACAAAGATTGTTATGTTCGATGGTAATGCAGATATGTACCATTCACTTCGAACTTCTTCACTGCGCTTGGAAGCGGTCAGAATTTTATTCAAAAACTTGTTGAAACATGAGTTAAAATCTTTGATAGGTTCTCTTGATTTAGTTTTAAGATTCGATAGATCATTTATCAATGTTGTCATAGACCTATCATCACCAAACTTTGTCAAGAATTGCTCTTGAAAAATGTCCCAACTAGTAATGGATCCTGATGGTAATGAGAAATACCAGGATCTGGCTGCTGCTTGTAAAGTATAAGGAAAAATTCTAACAACAACGTCTTCATTTGTAACTCCATTTAAATTTATCGATAGCATAAAGTTATTTATGTGTTCTTCTGCTAGCATGCCTGCTTCAGGGTTGAAGTTGGGCAGCCATTTCTCAGGATGGGTCGGTAATTGACTCAATGGCGCAGGCATTGAGACTGTCCCTGGATTATTCCATGGATTTTGAGCCATCGTTGAACTACTAACAGAGGAAAGCACAGATGAAGTTCCTTGTGGTAGGGACGAGGATGTCAAAGTTCCAGTACTTTGATGAAAAACAATATGAAGTGGAGGGGTGGATGGTTGACTTTGAAATGGAGAAGATGGAATGGATGTTGATGATGAAAGAGTCTCACTATCACACCCTTGAGGTGTATTCCTTGCTCTTTTCCTTTTAGGCAGAGGTAATTCAGTTGGTTCGATACCAAACTTTTCACTTTGTAATCTGAACAACAATATGAAGTGGAGGGGTGGATGGTTGACTTTGCAATGGAGAAGATGGAATGGATGTTGATGATGAAAGAGTCTCACTATCAGACCCTTGAGGTGTATTCCTTGTTCTTTTCCTTTTAGGCAGAGGTAATTCAGTTGGTTTGATACCAAACTTTTCACTTTGTAATCTGGTAAGAGGATGTAAAGGATTGTATTGCAAAGTCACACTACCTTGAGATAATTCAAATTTCTGTGGTGATATGGAAAATCCTTGAAGTTTATGGATCAAAGACTCAACTTCAGGGGGTTCGATAGTAGATCTATCTGAAATTTTCGGGTTTGTGGTTGTGGTTGTTGTTTTCTCAACTTCTCACTTAATATTTAAAGACTTGGAATGCGATGGAGAAGTCGGGGGAGATGTTGAGGGCGATTGACTCTCAGAATGGTTTTTAGATTTATATTTACTAGCCATTTATAGTTCAGGCCCTCCTTCTAGTGCCAAATATGTTGACACCCTGAAAATCAGGTCTACAATAAGGGGGATACTCACCCGGTCCGGACCTTGAAAGTAGCTCCTTTTCCATTTGGGATGGTGGGTTCGACTGGGGATAATGGGACCAGTTTCCCAATTTGTTTTTAATGATGCTAAGGGTTGATGTTTTCCTTTGTAAAGATTTCTAAATAGAATGTTTTTAATCTAAATCTAATATAAAACATGCAATTTTATTCTAATGAACAGAAACATCTAATTCTATTAAAAACTATCCCAGGATTAACTCTTCACTTATGCGATCTAAAATATTTTCTAATAGCAATCGGTAATAAAGATCATTCAATTTCTACAAGAAAAGAATCCATTAAAAATAAATTATTTCGTATAAGAAACTAGCCGAAACAATTGTGATAAGCATATCGTATAATAAGTTCTTCATACACTCAACATAAATAGAATATTTACCACCATACAAAAGTGCCAAATGATAACTTAAACATTCAAATTTTCATATATAAACAATTGAACATATCATATTACATGACGCATAAGCAGAAATCATTAAGAGATAAAAGTACCATTGATAATAAGTCCTACTCATGAGCTTCACCAATATAGATTTATCTTCTCATAATTCAATATCTACTAAGAGTAAAGAAGTGCATTTCAGTAGTAGACATTAAACATAGATATCAATAAATCTTGTTCCATTCATTCATCAAAACCTCCTAAGAGGGTGCAGAAGGGCATGTTTTGAAGAACTATTTTTGACAAATTTCTGGACCCCTCTCTAAATGCATGAGAGGGGTTTAAATACTAATAACTAAATACTAAAAATAGTTTATTACAAAAATATAGGAGGAGGTTTAAATGACCTTCCTCATCTAAGGCAAAAATAAATCAAAATAAAACTAAAAATATATTTGAAAATTAACTATGCATTTATTCTCTTAGATCGCAAGCATTCAACATCACCTTCAAGAGCGTCGATTTCCCAACCTCTGATTTTAGTTGTCATGTGAAAACAGAATCAGCAAGCGCTAGTGCTATCTTTTTGACGAAATTTGTAAGGCATTTCAGAGTCATACATTCACTGTGCAGTTTAACCAAGTATTGCCAGTAAGTGTCCCAATTCAACTTAGTTAACCTCTTGATCGACTCTGCCTTTTCTTTAGCTTTATGTCTCCAGCTTGCCTGTAGTTGTTGTGCTTTTGGGAGAAATCCTGGAGCGGTTTTTGATATCAGGTTTTCCCTATGCATATTTTCATTGACACAGTCAATGACATTTCTTATTGTTGTCGCTGCTTCTTCCGTTGCCTTGTGCTGCGGACTGTAAAACACATCTAGAGGAGGGATTTCCTCTATCTTTAGCATGATTTCAGATGATGGAGCTATGGGAATGTGCTCAGTTTCTGAAGCATCGACAATTGTTTCAATGACCATTTCTGTCATTCTCTATTTTGTATTCCTTGGTGTCTCCATGTTTTGCTGCTTGGTGTTGATCAATTCATTGAATGTTTCCCATTCTTTCTCCAGCTTTGTTCTTAATGGCTTTTTTGGCTGGATGAGGGGAGTGGGAACTCTCACCTGTGTTGGTGACAACACTTGCTTCTCAGGATTTTCTTTAGATTGGGTAGTATCCTTAACTGATCCTTCACTTTTGTTGTGATCGTTTTCTGACCGTCTAGACCCTTCTAGTGATTCTCTTCCAGACTTAGATTTAGACCTATATGGCCTTGAGCTTCCACTTATACTTATGTTGGGAGTGGGTTCCCTTATTGGTTCTAAGTGCAACCTGTCCAAGGGGAGGTTTTCCAATCTTCGTTCTCTGTAGAGTTTAAACTCTTGGAATTCTGTTGGGCTGAATTGGATTTGGGCCATGTGCAAGATGTCTTTCAGTGTGCTCTTCTATTGGAAGATGTCATCGAAGAGGTCATCTTCCTTAGTGAACATCTTTATTTTAACAGTCGTAGTAAAATTCTTTATTACATCAAAGGGATCAAACTGTCTCCCTGGGAATTTAAACAATCGTAGACTTAACATGTTGTCTACTTTTCTGAAAGCGTGACTTAGATCAAATAATGCAAAGGCCCCACAGGACATAGGGAATTGCAGCTACATTTCCTTTTTCTTGTCTTTTAGTTCTTTGCTCATTCCTCCAACCCCGCAGGTTTGTAGGCTACTTCACGGGTGACTAACTTGTCAGGAACATACAAGGGAAGTACATGAGGGGAAGCAATGCTTCTGAATACTCTGATATAAGTGGAAAATTCTTCTCTGAACCATCTTCCGACAGGGAGAATATCCATTTTTTCTTTGGGAGAAAATCTTGTGCATATTTATTATACAACATTTTGTGAATGGGTAGCGCAACTCCATGGCAGATTCTATAAAAATAAGAGGTAAACGTAGAATCCCACAGTTCCTTATGGTAGACTTGAATGGGCAAGGGATTTTGTACCATCCATTTCCAACCCATGAGAGGAAATCTAGAAAAAAAATAGATAGCAACCATGACATAAGCAGCTAAAATGAAAGGAGGATAAATCCTCTGAGAGGAAGCTCTTTTAGACCGCTAATTCCAAATAGTAGAGGCTAAGTTATCAGAAAATATCTGGGTCCAATCCATAATAGTGGTGTTGGTGGCTGCATCCAATAGGGGTATCCACTCGGATGAAAACTTATTGATATCAAGTTTTCCAAATAACCTACATAGCATTGCAACAGCGAAACAATATAGATATGAGAGGGAACCAGTACTATACATACCATATTTGTCATTTTTTAATGGCTCTTCCTTTGCTAACCAGCTTTTGGTGCATTCCACCAAATCTTCATTCTCCGTGGTCAATTTATGCACGAACTGCTTGTTGTAGCTGGCTTGCGGCTCTGGTAAATGATACATACATATTAAATCCTGTGGGGTAAATGACCCAATAAGTTCCTGGTTTCGAGACTTGAATTTCCTGTCTGTTATATCAGTGTCGTCTATTACCCATTTGACCATATCTATATAGGGAAGCACTTTAGGCCTTGCTTCTATACGATGCAGGGATGAGCATGCAAGCTATGTAAGTGATGCTTCAGATGACCCGCATGCATCTGTTGTAACCATAACCTCCATAACTCTCAAGTTTTCTTCCTCCAGTAGACTCTACATGCTCTCCCAAGTAGATATGCCTGCTTCTATGGTACAGGTGATCTCTATGAATAAGGGTATCATCTCTGTCTTCTCAGTAACCGAGGATTTTCCCTTCTTTCCCATTACATTCTGCACAATGTTCTGTATATTGTTCTATGTACCGCTCCTGTAAATTCACAAATAAAGAACTAAGATATAATGATAAAGATAACGAATTATGGTAAGTAGTAAGGTGATTAGAAAGCTCTTAATTTCAAAATCATATCAAATATATCACCCTGCGTGAAATAACCTTTCGCTCAGATCTAAATCTCTTCTCATAAATAACCATCAATAAAGTACTAAGTTGGCATTAATGCCCATAACTTAGTATTGGATTACGAGAAATATTTCACTAAATGATGAGCCCTATTGATCTCTGATAAAGCAATTTTGTGATTTGCTTCACAATATCGCAGATTGCCATATCGCTAATCCTTTTCGTTAACAATCATTTATTTCTTTATACAACTGCGAGATGTGATTTGTGAGATGATTTAATGCACATCGCAGGATCTGGATGTTTTTATCTTAGGTGGTGATACGACATATGAAATCTGCGATATGCGATGAGTTTGTAAGGCGTGCGATCTCGCATCATTGCATTTTCGCAATTCTGAAAGTTTCTTTATATGCTATCCTCCTTTACCCTTTCACGATGTGATGTTCATTGTTAAGAGAATGATTTTATTTGAGAATTATCATAATACTTAAGATTTTGGGTTTTGTGGATGTTTTTCCTAAGCTTATGATAGTATGTTTTATTCAAAGGGAATTATAAGTGCTAGTTTTTGTTTTTTAGAAGGGTCCCCATTTATTTAGTGTTATTACTAATACTAAATAAAAAGGGGGGTTGTCTGGAAACAATAGACTCATAAAACTTTTTATGATGGATTGATTCAAAGAATGAACTTATACAACAAGCATGTTGGCTTGTTGGGGCTTGACCCAAGTTTGGAGATGATTTAGCCAAACAAATAACGGTACTATTGGCCCTTTGGCAACAGTCCGCGCAGCACGGAGTAAGGTCTCACCTGAAGTATTAAGGGATGGTGCTAGAACTAGGTTTCCGCACCCTGGGGATATCTAATGGGTTCCAAGTGGTCTGCGGTTTGACCCTGCATGCACGTCGCTATGCGCACTTATCAGTACATCATTACCTGTGAGGCTGCCTTCGCGCAGCCCTACTCGGGGGTCAAACAATGTTATTACCCAAATCCTTACTAGTAACCTGATATTATTTGATTAACTTAGCTTATTTGTATGCTTTTAGTTATACTTAACAATATTCACCATTCATACAAATGTGTGCAATAAATAAATAGTATAAATGCAAATGATATCAAACAGGTAATAACACAAGAACAGATACACAGATTTCAGCTAAAAATTCTCTTTATTATTCTTCTTCCTTGGTTACAGACTCGACTTTGCCCTATGCACTCAGCTGCAGGGGCCTGTGCACTCAGCTGCGGACTCTACTAGGCCTCTGCACACTCAGCTGCAGATCCTCTTCCTACTACTATGACCCAAGGTACTTAGAATCTTACTCTATGCTTGCTATCTTACTCTCTCTATCAGGTTCCATTCCTTCTATTCCTTTCCTTACTTTAAAACTTAGAGCCTTGCTCTATTTATACAATCTTGTGGTCTGTAGATCATGGGTAGGTCGACATGACATTCAAAAATTAGGGCGGATAACCCTATGACTCTAACATACAATTCACGCTCCGCGCCTGCAATTCTCGAGGATTTACAATAATATTACTCAAAACTTGGGCTTTGTGCCCAAAACCATGTTATGGGGGGATTCCATTCCCAACAGACCCCCAACACAAACATCGTAACTTTCCCTCGAGTCACTCTGTTGGCGCAGTGATCTTGGCGCAGAGTCCCTCCAACTCTTCTCGAATGGTCTTGACGTCTGCAGTGCACTGGGCTGCTGCTTGTTGAACCTACTGCATTCGTTCTTCCATGTCTGAATTGTGTCCTTACATCTATATCGACATCCATTGCATATGTTTATAGTCCCATGCCCTAATTCAAATTTTGGAGTTGCAAAGACTGTGCTTTGTTCGGTTAGTCATATACCCGGCCCACCCATGCAGGGCTTTAAGCGACTGTTGTTTACTTTTCCTTAGAAGGTTTCTCCATTTAGTTTGACTAGTTGGACCAAGACTCCATCTGTGACCTCCTTAACCACATATGGTCTCAGCCAGTGCATTCTGAATTTTCCCAGAATTTTTTCAAACTTATTGTCATACAGCAATACTAAGTTGTTTACCTTGAAGGTGCGCAACTTGATGTGGCGATCGTGCCAGGCATTTTCACGCTAATTTTGTACTTGCTGATGAAATCCCGCCAAAAACAATTCTTCCTTGATTTCTTCTAATTGCGCGAGCCTTTCCTCCAAAGCTTCATGGTTTGTCATGACTATAAGCACTACTATTCACAGACTAGGTACGATATATTCCATTGGCATGACAACTTCCATGCCATAGACTAACTAGAAAGGTGTCTGTCTTGTCAGTTTCTTGCATGTTTTCCTGTAAGCCCATAGCACGACAGGTACGTGTAGGTCCCAATCGTTTCAGTGTGCATTTCATACTTTGGTCAACATAGTCTCTAGTATTTTGTTGAATGCCTCTATTGTCCCATTAGCTTGTGGGTAGTACGGTGTACTTTTCTGATAATATACCTGGAACTCTTCTGTGAGCACGCTGATGGTTTCATTCAAGAAATGGGTTCCACAGTCATTCATTAATATTTTCGGATAGCCAAATCAAGTCAACACATTTTTGAACAAAAAATTCGCAGTCGTAGCAGCCATGCAGTCTTTGACTAGCTGCGTTTTCACCCATCATGTTAGCTACTCCATCGTGGTGATGATGTAGCATGTGCCCCTCATTTCTTGAGGTTTGATGAATCCCACAAAGTTGATTGCCCATTTTTCAAATGGCTGCAATGTCATTTGTGGATTTACAGGCATCTCATCCCTCCATTATGGTTATCCAGTCCTTTGACATATATCGCAGGCCTTAAAGTGCACTTTCGAATCCTAGTACAAGGTTGGCCACCATAATGTTGCACGAAGAATATTCTATGTGGTCGCACACCCTGCATAGTGTCATCCTACAGCACCCCCATGTGCTTTCGTGAGGATCTGACATCGTTCAAATTCAAGTACATATCTTCCCAATATCTTATAATTTCCCATTTTGTATAGTTGGCCCGCCATGGCAGAAAAATCCACTGCGTGCACCACGAATTCCTTCTTCTATTGGACAGGGTATTCCTTCAGCGCAGTCCATGTTGTCAGAAAATGGATTATATCTTCTAAGTGCCCATTTGCGATGCACATCACAAAGAGTTGTGCATCAGGTAGTCCCTCCTCCAAATTAGTGGGTTCCTCTTTATCTCAATTCAAAACAAGTGATCTGGCCCTGCATTCAGGCATCTCGACTTTACTATGACCTCAAACCATATTCCTGGAACAATAAGAGCCACGTATGTTGTCTTATAGGGGCCTGACCTACGTTCAGATATGATTTAGCCAAAAAAATCCCAGTACTACTAGAACTTTCGGCAACTATCTGCAGAGCGCAGACTGAGGTCTCACCTGAAGTACTATGGGAGGGTGCTAGAACCAGGTTTCTACACCCTAGAGATGTTTGATGGTTTTTTGGTGGTCCACAGTTTCGCCCTGTGCATGTCGCTATGTGCACCTATCAGTACCTCGCATCCTACAATGTTGCCTTCGCGCAACATTATTCAAGGCACGATCCGTGCTATTACCAAAGTTCCTTACTATTAACCTAATATTATCCAATTACTTAGATTATCTGTATGAGCACAATTATACTCAACAGTGTTCAATATTCGTGTAAGTGCACACAATAAAAAAAATAGTATCAATGCATAGTAAGTAATACAAAAGCAGATACATAGTATTTGGAATCAAAATTCTCTTTATTATTCTTCTTCTTGGGTTACAGACTTGACTCCACCCTGCGCACTCAGCTGCAAGGGTCCGCACACTCAGCTGTAGAGTCTCTTCCTACTACTATGACCCAAGAAACTTAGACTTCTTCTCTATGCTCCCTATCTTCTAGACTCTATCCATGTTCATCTATCTCTAAATTATCTTTACAACTTAGAGCCTCACTCTATTTATACAATCCCATGGTCCACAGACCATGGGTAGGCTGACATGACATTACATTACATTACAAAACTTAGGGTGAACAACCCTATGAATCAGTGCATAGTTCGCACTCCGCACTCGCAATTCATGGAGTTTTACAACATATTTGACCAAAACTTGGGCTTTGAGCCCCAAAAGATGTTGTAGATCGATTTCATGCCCAACAGGCCCGCAACACAAACATCGTGACTCACCGTCGAGTCACTCTGTCAGCGTGGCAATTTTGGCATGGAGTCCCTCCAACTTGTCCCAAACTGCTCAGAGGTCCGCAATCCATTGCTCTGTGGTTTGCTGGACCTACTTCATGCACTCTTCTAAAGCCTCTTTCTTAGGAGAAAATCCCTACCTTAGCACATACATCCCCTACATATGTGAGAGCTTGCCTTCGATATCTCCTGTGATGGTGAAGGCCTCATCAATCCATGGCTAGACACGCACTTTGAGAACTGCCTCTTTTTATTGTGCCGCATCCACCTACTCCTTCAGTGCCTTAGCTTGTTGTATCTTCACAAGTCGTTGAGTGAGGACTACTATCTACGCAGTTCCTCAAACATTATCTTACTGCTCTTGAAGTTTGCGCACCTCTATTTCTAAGCATTGTATGTTGCGTTCCTCCTGCAAAGATGTGTGGACCACAAATGCTTATTCCAACATATTGGCACATTCTTGTACTACACATCCAATTTCTTCCAACACTATTTGGATAGTGCTAGCGCACTGTTCTTTGACTTTCGAGGGAGTGGAAGGATGCACCTTCAACCGCAGCTCGACGATTTGAAGATTCAGCTCCAGCTAAACCTTTTTCATTTCTACTCTGGCTTCATGGACGCTGATCTCCAACCTATGGATCTGCTCTGCTATTGGTAGATCTACTAGGATGGCTAGCTCCAGGATGCATTTGCAAGCATTGTTTACCACCTATTCCAACTGCTGAGTCTGTGATACCAGTTCATCATGCTATTGGATGAGATGTTTGATGTTTATCTTTTACTCACTCAAGACCTATATCACGTGGCCCTCCCTGGCACGGAGTTATATTGTTAGTCCATCCTACAGTTGGTACAGTGTTTCTTGTGGAAGGGAAACCAAATTGATGTGAAGTCCTTTGATCCTGCAACTGCAGCTTTGTCAATCTCATTTGCTGCTACTAGCGCTCTTTCTGGTAACACTATGGTATTGGCCATCCTTGCGCATAGCATTTGTTTTATTGCTGATGTACTTGCTGCAACATAGGTGGACAAGGTACCTTCCTACAGGGGCCACACCTATAGTTCATGTAGCTGCACCCTTAGGGCCCCCAACACAGTCTGCTGCTCCATTGTAACCTCTTGGAGCTCTTCCTTGGTGACATCACGAACCTTCTCGCCGATGTCGTAGAGGTCTCATTCAGTTAATGTGATCAGGTCAACGGCCAGTTTTGAGGCCTTGACCTTTTTCTGTGGACCCTATTTCTCTAGGACATGTTGCCATTTGAGTTGGGTCGAAGTGGTTCCTGGGTCCTCACCCTCTTCTGCAAGGTATGTGTCCTCTGCCTCCTATCCTACAGACACTTCCTCGCCCTCCTCTTCCTGCACTATTGCGGCCTTTGTTGTCTGTGTTGTTGTTGTCGGTTCAATGGCCTTATTTTACTGTTTAGCTGCCTGTGTGCTTCATGGAATTCCCTTACCTCAGATGCCACTTTTCCATTGCACCTTTTCTCGGTCAGCTGTGTGATGCATAGCTTGGCCTCATCCTTCCTTTTTTATGCTGTTGTCTTTCCCAACTCTACCATATCCGGGGCACACCACTCAGGAGGTGTTACACTGAAATTTGTCACCATGACTATCTGCAGTTAATATGGCTCCATCAACAGTCATATTATCCTCCTTGGCAAGCCTTATACCTCACCTCTCCATGTCAAACTTCAAGAAAGAGAGAAAGTCATCAAAAAACATGTTTATCTCTGGGTACGCAGGTTCTCTCTACCTTGCCTGCGTGTACGCATCCCAAGCTCATTGTACCTGCATACTTGTACGCTCTGTAAGTCAAGGGATGGGTGCGTACTCCTGTAAAGGTCAAAAGGCGCGAGTTTCATCTTAAAAAAGTTACTTGTGGTCATTTCTAGAGCATTCTAGAAGATTGTTTGACGTGTATTGAGCGCCTCCAGATGGTTCAAGCATCCCTATGAAAGAGGAACTTATCCCATCAAGAGAGGAGCTACCCCATCCAAAATAGGGAGTATCCCATTGATGTTGGACCTAAATAACTTCCTCTAGAACACTATAAATATAGGCATTGGGCCAGAGGAGAGGAGGTTGAAAGCTGAACATTCCAA
>APFE030935728.1:60724-74500 GCA_000404065.3 Pinus taeda
GTTGGACTACAGGTAGGATCTAAAACACTTGGTTTCTCGTGTGATAAATGCATGTTTAGAGAAGGATTGCTCTTAATTGTCTTGTTTGTCACTAGAAAGTCTTAGGCTTCTAGGGAGGTTGGTTTTGTCCACAAGATTAACACTTTCCGCATGATAGGAGGCTATGTCTCTACCGCTCTAAAGATCGCGTCATTAGTGGCTATGAATGTGAGGTTTGTCCACTACTGCGCCGGATCCTTTCACACCATGATGTAAATATTTTGCATGTCTGCCTTGAAGTATACAAAAGTCTATAGACTATTGTGTGTCATGGGGGATAGGTGCGTCCTCCTATTAATCCACATTTGGATGCTCTCCTCCATGAGCACCTAGAAATTCTTGTTCTTGTAAATCCATTTGATGTCCTTGGTGGCCAAGAGCGAAGCATACTTCACGGCCTCTGGTAAGTCTTTGTCGATGCTCAGGAACCAACTATCCTCTGGCAGTTCCCCTGCTACTAGCAAGATGGATAAGAGAAACCATACATAGTGGAATGTCTTACCCTGTTCATGGGCCTCCTGATAGTTGAGAAAAAATTCTTTGCAGAGGAACTCGCCCCAATTGAACTGGACCCCTTCCTCACATTATTCGGCCAATGCAACTACCGGTAATGGTACTTCATTGCCGTGGCATTTCTTCATTACTTTACTAGACAGGAGTTGGGTGGCTATGCGCACCCATTTATCCTTGATACTGTTGAGCACTATGTTTACACTTAGGTCTTCTTCACACGGCTCAAACCTCATCATCTACAAATTCTGAGTCGGAGGAGGCTAGAGTACCACTTTTTCGCACAGCCTCGCTATCAATGTAGGGCAGTTTTCTGCCTCATGATCAAACTGAGTACAGTACAAACGTGATTTCCTTGTCGGGTTTGCACAATCATTGTTGGAGAGGTAAATCCCCTCTACGGATAGAGGCGATCCCTACTAGCCCAGAAAGGGTCTAGCAACAATCAAACAATGTTATCACGCAAGTTCCTAATTGCAAATAAAAGGTAGGTGATGAAGACCTACTTTAGTTCCAACGCTTTTGTTCGTAGAAGAGATGTAGCCCATGCTCCTTTGTCTTGGCCTGTCACAATCCTCCACTATCTACGTGAATGGACACCTGCACACAAAGAGAACAACACAAACACAAGCGTGAAATCTAATATATGCAATTATACATCAGTGAAGAAGGATATAATTCAACATCAACCATTACAAGTACAATGAGAATGGAACCATAATGATAGTCATCTATTATTAATAATCAACAAAGGAGAATACAACCAGCATCCTGATGTCAAGTCCTCCTTTGGCTAGGTGCTCAGCTACACAAGTCTTGCAAAGCTTGAAGGGATGAGGGACAATCCTCTCTCTCTTTGGTGACAAGATCTCCTTACTTAAGTTAAGCCTTATGGACACAAAGAAGGCTCTTGCAACTCTAATCTCTTGATATCTTCCTTTTAGCACAAGTATTGCCACTAGAGCCAGAACTAGCCTGCTCAAGCCATGGAGACAAGCTTTTATAGATGAAAAGGAAGGGATAAGATCAATCACAACAATAATGGATTTGGCTTCATCACTTGGAAAATTCTATGGAATGGTGGCAAACTACTTCCCATTCAAGGAGATTCGAAGCCAAACCATCCTCACTTAACTTGGATTCAGTTGGTGAATGAGTTGGATAGAACTTTCGGAGGTTGACTGGTTCAAAACTTTGCCCAAAACGGTTGGCGCGATTGCGACTCTGGGACAGAGCGCTAATGGCGCACCCTTTTTATATTATTTTCCCCATTGGCATGGGCATAACACAGTGGGCCAACGCTAATGTAAAAAGGGCTATTTTTAAGGGCAAGGTGTAGGAGATGTCTTCAGGGCATATGAAGCTCAGGTTCAGAGGTGGATGATGCAAGTGGTTTCAAGTCTTGTCACTTCTCACAAGTCCCAGAATGAGTCCTCCAAGATGCAGGGGAGGGGTAACAGGGACGGTGACAAATTACTGTGTAACAGATGCCCCGTAAAGCATGAGGCCCGAGAGAGAGAGAGGTGAAGTGCTTTACAAGAACATGTGTGACTGAAAACACTGCCGTCAGAGAACCTGCGAAAAGAAGTACAACTGACATCTCAAGTACATGATATATGTGGTATGGGCGCAGCCATCCATAACAGAGTATATATAAAAATTGGGTCCCAGGTATGGACGTAGCCATCTGATGAAGATCAATAAATGGACTTAGGTATGGTCACAACCATCCAATAAATGAGTCATGTAATGATTACAATAATCCACAAAATGTAGCCCGGATTCCAATATGCACAATCTGGGGTCTTGCGCTCCAACTTGACCCGAACACGGTACAAGTTCAGGCATGTGAATACAGGAGTCGAAGTCAAACATGCATGAACATCGTCTGATTACCAGTCAATGATGAAAACTGTTAACAGATGCGAGAGGTGCCACTAATAATGACGATGGTCCTCAAGGTACCATAGGTACAATCCACGGCGTGCGAATGAATGAGGTTGTGTCGAACACTCGTAGAATCATCCGATCGGAGGCCAATGATGAAAACCTCGCGTCGAACACAAAGAACCTGCCATTGAGGCATGCAGGCTCCAAGGTACCTGGAGGGAGTCTCTAAGTCACTTTCCTGGATAATGAGATGAAGTTGATAGGAAGTGATCTTGATCGAAGGTGGGCCATAATGTTTCCCACATCATCGACACGAGACGGAAAGAGACAATATGTTTTGTGTGAGATATTTGAGGGAGGTTGAGTATTCTGCAGAGGTCAACTTCTCTTGAACATATCAGCGACACAATAGCGGGTTTGGAAGTATTTGATGTCAAATGATCAGGGGTCATGATGAAAAAATGATGAGCAAATGATTTGTCAAATAGGATAACCCAAACCCAAGGAGGCAAGTGTGAAACGAGATGAGATGTCCCCACCCAAACACAAATGCAGAAAGTGCCATGTTCAAGAGCGACATATTGCCGATGACGATGATTATGATCCCTTTATTCCCCCACCATTTCTGGCGAGTACCCCGATTATTTTTGGATGGCAAGCTTGACGGGGATAGCATATGCTTGAATAAAACCCGATTTAATTAAATTTTTAATGAGTCTGACAAAGGAAAAACTCGGCGCCTTTTCATGTTTAGAGAGTTTGAAAAGACCGCAAAAAGGAAACTCTAGGGGTGTCCTTTTTCATAAAGTTGTGTCTCTCGAGCCCGAAAAAGTATAAAACTATGCTCGAAAGAACCACCCGACCATTACGACCGAGGAGTACTTTTCGTGAGTAGTGACACCGACCTGAAAAAGTAAAAAAGCGATCGATATCATATTATTTCTCTCCCATTAATGAACCTGAAACGACAAAGGGCCGACGATCTTTTCGTTCTTTATACGGTCGGAAAAAGAGTTTAAAGACGAGTGCCTCTTTTTACGTTTAACGAGTCAAGAGGAGTAACTCGGTAATCTTTTCATATTTAGCGAGTCAGAAAAGAGCTAAAAGATGACTCCATAGTGACTTTTTCGTGTATTTACCGAGTCTGAAAAAGTATAAAATACAACTCGTTTCACCATTGAAGTTGCGTAAAAGACCTATCGGTGCACAAGAAGCAAACATAAAACCCATTTTCGACCAAAAATACATTAAAATATTCGAAAATAACTTTTTTAAACCCAAAAATGAGTTAAAAAGTCTAACAATAGGGTGAAAATGTGAAAAATAGAATTACTTTTACTTTTTACCTCTTGAAGAGGGAGAGTGGTCTGTTTAGGGAGCAAGCTTCAGGCGGCGAATACAGCCAATCCGTGCAACTATTCGCGATCTCGTCGGCTCCAGGTAAGAGGCGCTTCCCGTAGCTCTATTTATATACCACTTTTTATGTATTTGATCCCTCATTGAGCCTCTGCAAGGGGGATTTTCAAATTTAGGGCTTCGCCCCATTGGCGCAGGTATCCGACACGAACCCGCGCTAATGGGGTAAATTACCCAAGGGTGCCGCGCCATTAGCACGAGTGTTTTAAAAATAGTCGCGCTAACCGTGCGACTCAAATTTTTGCATAAATTTACCCATTCTATTTGAATTTCTCCTGGTTCATAATTTTACCAATATTCTAATGATGGTGTATTTATCCTTGTGGTGCAGGAAACAAGCCAAAATGGTAGTAGAATGGAAAGAAAGAGAACATGATGTTGTGGACGCCTTGGAAATTGAGGATGAGGGGTGCATGAATGCTCTGAGGGATTGCGGCCTCAAAAAGTTCTTTCTGACGTCATATATGCGGTCTCAACCTAAGTTGCTACAGTTCATAATTGATGCTTGGGATGTGGACGACCAAATATTTCGTCTACGGAACCAGACCTTAGAGCTTGAGGTATCTGATGTGTATTTCATCACTAGGTTGTCACGGAGAGGGGCAGTTCCCATTTTGACTGGCAGTAAACCTTCTGGGGAGAAGGTTGGTGAAGTAAAAGCCCGAGTGTGCCCGGAAGCACAATTCAGGAGACAGAGTGCTAAGGTGGCTATCAACACCATCAGGGACTTGACACTCAAGGCGATTCTATTCACCATCACACGTGCAGCTGGGGTACAAGCGCCCCATGAGGCAAGCAAGAACCATCTGATACTTGCGATGGAATGCCTCAGCCCTACCGTCTTTGATTGGGCTACAGCTGTGACCACTCATATCAAAAGGCAGCTCACAAATTGTAAGCGTGCAGATGTGAAACAGTTCGCATATGGCTCGATTGTGGTATCATTCTTCCTGGAGCGAATACCACTTTTCCAGATCCAGAGAGCCGTGGTGGCAGATCCATTGCCACGAGAGCCTAGAATGGCTCGCTGGGCAGCATTGATGCCCAGAGGAGGAGGGGGCCACGAGATGTCATGAAATCCCGAGTTCTTCATATGGCTCCATCGACAACTAATTGTGATCCAGGATTGGCCTTACGCAGGAACAAGTTTCATGGGGGACCCAGACCTTCCATTATCAGAGGGGGAGGAATGGGAGGAGGAGTTAGGTATGAACTCCTTGATTTTGATGTTTTATGTATTTTCATTTTTTTTGTCTTTTTAATACATGCCTGTTCTGATGACGATTGTATGTATATGCAAACGTGGGCCGAGAGTGACCAGCCGGCTTGTCTCCTATAGTGCGGAGAGGCCAACCTGCAGCCGACCCTCAGGCAGGGGGGACCGCGGGGGAGGAGCTGGTACAAAATCTCGAGGGGCTCACCCAAGGGGTTCCAAGTTATGCCAGATTGGCAGATGTGCCCTTCGCATATCAGAGGCACACAGTAGGGGTGCTGAATCGCATCCATCGTCTTCTGAGACAATTGGTGCGCGCGGTGATGTGCTATCATGAGCACCATCATGATTAGACTCCTAGGTTTTATTTTCTGCATATTTTTTGAGAGACATGTGTCTCAGATGTACGGAGAACACAGACTCTATCCAGACATGTACATTTATTTTTTGAGCACCTCAGTGCGCCACACGATATATATATATACACGGTGTTATGGTTTATTGTATTTTATGCTTCTTGTATCATGCTGATGTATTATGCAAATGTCTGTCCAATACATAGTTAGCTAATGCATCGGTTACTGCATTAAGTCGTCTTGGAATATGTTGATAAGTAATGAAATCAAAATATCTTTCAAATAACTTGACACGTAAATACAACCTTAAAATCCGATGATCTCTGACGGAATAACACCCGTTGAGCTGGTGGACTACAAGTTGAGAATCTGAGTTTACAACCAATGTGCGAATGCCAAGGTTAATCGCCTCAGCTAATAATTCAATCACAACACTATATTCAGCAACATTGTTTGTTGTACAACCCAGACACACCCCTTGAATATCTACTAACTCACCACGAGGATCGTAGATCACCCATGCCGTAGATGACAAGTTGCGGGTACCGCGGGAAGCACCATCAGCGAAACCAACGTAAGGTGATCTAGACATCTGTTCAAGAAGCAAAAGACACAATAAGCGGCAATCATGCCGACACACTGAGATAAAAACTAAATAAATGCGCACACACAACACACTACTGAAAGCATACGTATGTACCAAAAGAGAGAGTGCCTAGACTCAGGCGTAATATTTCTTGAGATAAAGCCCATTTCGGGGCCTGTCCAGGGGATTACCTTCATAATCTATAAGCTCATAGGTATCTTTTTGTAAAACTCTTTTCACAATATAGGGCCCATGCCACATAGGCTCGAGTTTTCCTGCTCCCAGCTTATCGTTAACTTGATCATAGAGTAGTACTAGATCTCCCTCGATGAAAGAGTGGGGCTTAACAGCATTATCAAAGTGAGTTTTCACTCACTTTTTCTGAGCTTCAATAGCTAGGGAGGCTAGACGACGTGTCTCATCCAGCCGTTCTAAGTAAAGAATTCGCTCTTTTAAAGGGGTAGTATCGGGGAGTAACTCGGCGGCTAATTTCAGTGAAGGAATCTCACACTCAATGGGAAGGGTCGCCTCCAGGCCGTAAACTAACTGAAAAGGAGTGAAACCGGTGGCGTCCTTCACAGAGGTACGGTAGGCCCACAAAGAGGAGAACAACATTAGATGCCAACTAGAATTGTGCATGCCAAGAATTCTTTGAAGCATCATGACCAAAACCTTGTTCACGGCTTCCACTTGACCGTTTTCCTGAGGATAGTACGGAGTCGAACTATCATGCCTAAGACCTAGATGAGTTGTTAACTCGGCCATCATGTGATTACGAAAATGTTTTCCATGATCATTGACAATGGCTTTTGGAACTCCGAACCGCGAAATAACATGATTAAACAGAAACTGCACCACGGTGTGACCGTCTTCTGACAATGTAGGCATCGCCTTGGCCCATTTCGTAAAATAATCTACAACAACGATGATGTTTCCATGCCCCCCGACCGAGCGAGGGTTACAAGTCACATAATCGATGCCCCATTTGGCAAAGGGGCCGATGGTTACAACGGGGTGCACGCATCTTCCGTTGGTAAATCTGGCATTCATGACAGGAACGTACAGCAAGAATGCAATCCTTGAAAATGGAAGGCCAGAAATAGCCAACAAGGAGGATTTTCTTTGTAGTGGCATATCCAGACATGTGACCGCCACAAGCACCAGAGTGGCAGTCATTTAGAACTCTCTCGGCTTCTTCGAAGGTTAAGCATCGGCGAAGAACAGAATCAACACCGAGACGGTACAGGGTGTCCCCAACGATGCGATATGGTTGGGATTGGTGTCGAATCCATCGACGAGTGTCCTTAGAGGTCTCGGGACGAAAATAGGACGTCTGCAAGTAGACAATAATGTCACCGTACCATGGATCAAGGGTGCTGATAAGGAAAAGAGTTTTGTTTGGAATAGAATCCTCTATCTGAGAGGAGGCAGCGGCGCATGGCAAAGAATACAACAGTTCGGCGAGGACGAGTGATTTCTTAGACTTGGCAGCAGTAAATTTCAAGTCAAACTCTTGGAGGATGATGATCCACTTTGAGTATTTGCCCCCCAGCAATTGTCGTGACAGAATATAAGTCATGGGGTTGCAATCGGAGATCACCGTCGTAGTATGCAACAAGATATAGTGACGGAATTGTTGGACAGCGCAAACAGCAGCGAGGGCCAACTTCTTGACATATGCATATCGAGTTTCCGTATCTAGCAAGTTGCGACTAAGGTAGTAAATAACATGTTCGATGCCATCGTCGTCATCTTGTACCAAAACCATACCTATGGTGGTATCAGCAGTGGCCAGGTATAACGTATAATCACGATGGTAATTTGGAGGCCGCAACAAAGGGGCGGAGACTAGAAGAGTTTTGAGACGTGCAAAGGACTCCTCAAATATGGCATCCCATTGAAATGGAGTGTCACGATTAAGTAGCCGTGTGAAACCCTTTGCCACTTCGGCATAGTTTGGGATAAATCGTCGTAAGAAATTAGCTTTGCCCTGCAAGCTCTGCAGTTGCCGCAAAGTAGCAGGGGGAGGAAGATTCAAAATTGCCTCGACTTTAAGGGGATCCAAGCGGATGCCCTCTCGGGAGACGATAAACCTCAGAAGTCGGCCAGATTCGACGCAGAAGACACATTTATGCGGGTTTAGTCGGATATTATAGTGTCGACAATGAAGAAAAATCTCGCGAAGATGTGATGGGTGGTCCGAGCGCTTAGCTGAATGAGCGGGAAGGTTATCCAGATAAGGTTGTACGATGTGTCGAATATCGTGAAAGGCGTAATACATCGCACGCTGGAAGGTGGTCCCAACATTTTTAAGACCGAAGGGGAGCTTTTTGTAAGCGAAAGTACCCCACGGACAGATAAAGGCCATCTTGTGTTGATCAGCGGGGGCGATATTAATCTGGTTGTAACCATAAAAGCCGTCCATAAACGAATATATTTCACTGCCCGCACATTCGTCAATGAGTTGGTTAATGAATGGTGTGGGGTAGTTATCTTTTGGGAAGGCTCGATTAATGTCACGATAATCGACACAGACGCGAATAGTACCTTGTTTCTTATCTACAGGGACAATATTTGAGACCCAATCTGTAAGTGGGATAGGATAAATAAATCCAGATTTAAGAAGTTTTTCAACTTCCGCTTTGATAGTTGCCGCCTTACGAGGGTACACGGGACGTAAACGCTAACGAACAAGTTTGGCTCCGGGATACGTAGGTATCTCATGCACTATAATGGATGGATCGATACTGGGCATCTCTTCGTAGGACCATGCAAAAACCTCACGAAATTCGCGAAAAAAGTGCTATATATATTTGAATCTCCTCAGGAGTGCAAGTGACTCCTATATAGATGTTCTCGACAATCCCTGGTTTAACAAAGATGTCGATGGGTTGGGTCTGCGTGATGTTCCCTAAATTCCCTTCAGATGATGTTTGAGAAATCTGGATGGGTGTCTGAAGAGGCTGTGAAGGGATACATGGAGAAAACCACTCGAGACAAAGCAGTGTTTCCCGAAGGGTAGGGAGAAAGGAGGAACGGTGGTGAAGATGGGACCACGGACGTTCTTCAAGAGACATGGTCTCTATAATGGCCTCATCGGAAGGAAATATTTCCTTTAACGGATCCAAGGAGGTGCAGTCTCCAAACCAGGGGGGAAAATCTTCTGAGTCAAGAGCCCGACTTGAAGCAGCGGGTTCAGTATGAGGGACTGATGCAGCAACGATTTCGATGTAGTTGAGCTCGGCTGGACTCAACGGCATCTCCTCACCCCACGATTCTATCTGGTTGACGGGGGGAAGGGCCCAAGGATCAGAACGACCCGAAATCATAGAGATAGAGGCGAGGTTGGGAGGTGGGAGGGAGAAAACACCCATAAGGGCGGGATCTTTGAAGAGCCCGACTCCCACACTCTCAAAAGGAACGGAGGTATGTTCAATGAAAGGTAAATTTCCCTCAGAAGAGGAAGCGAAGAAGGAAAGCTGGTCTACCGTGACAATTTTCCCTTGCTGAGGGAAACGAATGACACGGAAGAGGGATGAAGCCACGGCACGCATGGCATACGTCCAACTCTGGCCTAGAAGGAGGTTGTATGTGAGATTCACGTCAACAAACTCAACTTCTACTTCCACAGTTTTCCCCTCTAAGGTGATTGGAAATCGTTGAAGAATACCATAAGGATGGGATTCTCTCCCATCGAAAGCTTCCAAAGTCGTAGGAGACTGGCTCAGAGTCGGAGACCCGATTGCTTTCCAACAAGAAATAGACATAATGCAAGTTGATGCGCCCTCATCAATAACTGTACGATCAATCATTTTTGAGTTGATGATGACTTGGATAAGAAAAGCGATCTGATGAGGCAGCCTCGGGACATGGCTCTCGAGATCGAAGGTAATCAGATCTGAATCTGTCGGGTCGATGCCACCGATGGCCGATAGCAGGGACTTCCTCTGAGGGGGGCAGCTCTAGAGAACTTCTAAGGCGGACATAGCCAATGGAGCCTGCGCTAAGTCCTCTACGATGCTATAGTGCTGGGTAGCACGAGCATTCGGGTTGTAAGAAGATCGCCTAAGTACTCCTTTAGGAGGGGGTCGGATGGTCGTCTCAGTACTTGGTCTCTCGATATAGAGTGGACTAGATCTGGACGAAGGAGCACTTGAGGGAACCTCGGGCTCCTTCCCGCAAACGACAGATACTCCTTTGGCCAAATTGTTGGAGAGGTAAATCCCCTCTACAGATAGAGGCGATCCCTACCAGCCCAGAACGGGTCTAGCAACAATCAAACAATGCTATCACGCAAGTTCCTAATTGCAAATAAAAGGTAGGTGATGAAGACCTACTTGAGTTCCAACGCTTTGTTCGTAGAAGAGACGTAGCCCACGCTCCTTTGTCTTTGCCGGTCACAATCCTCCACTATCTCCGTGAATGGACACCTGCACACAAAGAGAACAACACAAACACAAGTGTGAAATCTAATATATGCAATTATACATCAATCGGGAAGGATATAATTCAACATCAACCATTAAAAGTACAATGAGAATGGAACCATAATGATAGTCATCTATTATTAATAATCAACAAAGGAGAATACAACCAGTATCCTGACGTCAAGTCCTCCTTTGGTTGGGTGCTCAGCTACACAAGTCTTGCAAAGCTTGAAGGGATGAGGGACAAGCCTCTCTCTCTTTGGTGACAAGATCTCCTTACTTAGGTAAAGCCTTACGGACACAAAGAAGGCTCTTCCAACTCTAATCTCTTGATATCTTCCTTTCAGCACAAGTATTGCCACTAGAATCAGAACTAGCTTGCTCAAGCCATGGAGACAAGATTTTATAGATGAAAAGGAAGAGATAGATCAATCACAACAATAATGGATTTGGCTTCATCACTTGGAAAATTCTATGGAATGGTGGAGAACTACTTCCCATTTAAGGAGATTCAAATCCAAACCATCCTCACCTAACTTGGATTCAGTTGGCGAATGAGTTGGATAGAACTTTCGGAGGTTGATTGGTTCAAAACTTTGCCCAAAAATGTTGGCATGATTGCAACTCTGAGATAGAGTGCTAATGGCGCGCCCTTTTTATATGATTTTCCCCATTGGTGCGGGCATAACACAGTGGGCTAGCGCTAATGTAAAAGGGGCTATTTTTAAGGGCAAGGTGCAGGAGATGTCTTCAGGGCATATGAAGCTCATGTTCAGAGGTGAATGATGCAAGTGGTTTCAAGTCTTGTCACTTCTCACAAGTCTCAGAATGAGTCCTCCAAGATGCAGGGGAGGGGTAACAGGGACGGTGACAAACGGTGACAAATTACTATGTAACAATCATGGGCATAGTGCCCTGGACCTCCGTAATTGTAAGAAATTAGTTGTCCATGAACCCTTCCTAGTCCAGTTCCACCTTGACCTCGACCGCACCCCTAGAATCTAGCATGAACCATTCTTGTATTTGGGTCGAGTGCTCACATTTCGGTCTACACCCTATATGCAAGAATATGATCCATCATTAGTTTGTAGCTTCTCCAGGTGCATTCATCATGGCCTATCAACCTGCAGAAATTACAAAACAATTGATGGGATGTCTGCATATACTTCTGCAATAGATGACAATTATCCGTAGTGCATTTTCCTCTTACCTCACAGATCTTGCACCATAGTGCAGGTGTCATTCTTGGTCCTACTTGTGCCTCAGGTCTCAACAGCATCGGCCCTCCTCCTACCAAGTAATTTGAGAACACTAGAAAGTGGTCCTTGTCATGCCCCTGGCCTTTGAATTTTATGAACCATACCTCCTCACACACCTTTGGCTGAGGTGTCCTGTCTTGTTTCAAACTCTGCATCTCTAGACATAGATTTTGCAGTTACACGTCAATTTGTTGGACTCCCAAACCAAGGTCTTGTATAGGGGTCTCATCCAATGTCATTGCCATCTCCAAAGCTTCAGCCTGGGTGGAAATCTTTTGTTGTGACGGCGCCATCCTTAAAAACGGTGTTAGTGACGCTACAAATGATGTGCGGTGTTGTCCATCCATCAAAGTCATGTTGGCCTCGTGAATCATACTCTTCAGTCTTTGGTCTAGATCCCAGGGGGTCTTGCCCAGGAGCATTGCAATCTCTGTAAACTCGATAATTGGTTGTGTCTCTGTTATCCGGGAATAGTGTCCACTCGGATGCTGCTATTCCCACCAAGATGGGTGGCTATCTTAGAAACAAACAATCAAAGTCTATTGTTGTTTCCTTTTATGAAAATAGATGAGAGGAGGACCAAGAAGACCAACCTGAGTCTTGCGCTTGATTTCCTCTCCTTATTGATAGAGCTTTGCTTCTTCTTTGTCTACCAGCTTAAAAGAACCCTGTGGAATCAAGAAAAATACTACATGCAGAAACAGGACTAAATTCAAATAATATAGGATCAGATGTTATAACCAATACATGCATATATAAACAAGTACACAAGAATATGGAAGGAAACAAGAATAGCTTTATTCAGATGAAAAGTAGCAAGAGGATTACAACCATGTGCTCTGACACAGCATCATCCTCTAGCTAAGAAGCCCTTCTTCACCCCAAACAAAGCTAGATCACCCAACACTATGAATGTACACAAGAATACCAACAACACTTCTCTATAAGATACAAAATTCCAGCCCCCGAATCTCTGTGATGAGGGATCCATATATAGATGATTACAGAGAGGTGAGTCATATTTTTGGATCTTGATTAGTGTCTTCTCTCTGATAGTTCCTGCTTCAACTTGGAGAATGATGATCTCTGACTCATCCCTAGTCGAAAATGGAGAGGCAAGTGTCAGAGGGGAAGCTTCTGGAAGATTCCATGATCTTCCACCTCGCATTTTTGTCCTTGCCATTTGTCCATTCCTGACCATCACACCCTACAGAAGAGAAAATAGTATGCATCGCACCTTGTACACTGGGAAGGTGATATGCATTGCACCCCCTGCATTGAGCTTTTAGTATGGTCCTGTTTTGAACATTTATGAACAATTTTTAGTGGAGAACTTCTGGGAGATGATGTAATCAGTTGACCTTGTTCCTTTAGGCAGTGAAGAAACAGTTTTAGGGACTTAAGAGCCTTCAGTTTATGGACATTTATGATTGGGGTTGAAGTGCCCAAAAATGTCTATAACAGTTTCCCCCTAAAGCATGAGGTCGTTAATCTTTCTAATGTCGGGTGAAATGCTTTACTATGAGGATGTGAAGTTTTCCCGAGTTGGGAGGCGACCTGTAATAAGATACAATACAATACATTATTTTGACAACATTTTCTCATGATCTAACTGAGGCGGGCATTCCCATGCTCAGCTTTATAAATTCATTTTCATGTACATAGGACAGACAACCGTTTGTGTGACAGACTGATGATATGGACACATCATCCTTTGATTTGGATGATCATCTGTTTGGAAATGATGTACACTGGATGTTTTTATATTCCTAATTATATCACAGCCCGTATGGATGAAACTAGATCTGGGGTCTTCAAAACTCGTTCAATCTTCACACGAACTACAAGTCGATCCATGTGAAAATTGTTTTGGAGTTGAACATGGAAAGACATCGCCTGATTACCAGCCAATGATGTAAGCTACTAACAGGCGCGAGAGGAATCACCAATAATGACAATTACCCTCAAGGTAATACAGTACAATTCACGTGGTGTGAAAAGGGACTTGGCATTGAACACCACGTAAAATCTCTCGGTCAAAGGCCATTGATGTAAACTTGTCGCCGAAAGTGAGAAACTT
>APFE030935733.1:2121-37664 GCA_000404065.3 Pinus taeda
GGACCCAAAAAACTGCTAAAAATAGTAAGTTGTGCTACAATTAAGGAAACTGAAAATGCTGAGAAAGACAATGGTGGGGGTCTAGGTGGACTTGGCAGGTGGCCACCAATATCCACCTGGATCAGGAACATTAACAAGTTTCACATTGTTCATAGAGAAATTTTCAAGTACTTTCTCCACATACTTCTGTTGTGATAACCAAAGCTTACCATTTTTCCTGTCTCTGTGTATCTCCATGCCCAAGATATGTTTTGCTGCTCCAATATCCTTCATATCAAATGTCCTAGAGAGTTGAGCCTTTAACCTGTTGATCTCTTCCATGCTTTTGCTTGCAATAAGCATATCGTCAACATACAAAGCTAAGATAATGAATATGCCATTGAAACTTTTGAAGTATACACAATGATCATACTCACTTCTTATAAAGTTCTGGCTCACCATGAAGGAATCAAACTTCTTGTACCACTGTCTGGGAGACTGCCCCAGACCATACAATGATTTCCTGAGCTTGCAAACTAATCTTCTGCTGCGACCTTGTACAAAACCTTCTGGTTGTTCCATATATATCTCTTCATTCAAATCACCATGTAGAAAATCTGTTTTAACATCTAACTGTTCTAACTCAAGATTAAGTAACACAGTTAGTGCCAACACAGTATGAATAGAAACAAGTTTCACAACTAGAGAAAAAATCTCATAAAAGTCTATACCTTCAACCTGAGAAAACCCTTTTGCTACCAGTCTCGCCTTATACCTTTCGATACTTCCATCAACTTTTCGTTTCAGCTTGAAGACCCATTTACATCCAATAACACTTCTCCCTTCAGGAAGCTCTACAAGATCGCAAGAATTATTCTTGGCTAAGGAGTCCATTTCTTCTTCTATAGTCGTTTTCCATTTTTCGCTATCTGTATCATCTACTGCTTCCTAATAACAAGAAGGTTCCCCATCTTCAGTAATCAAAGCAAAAGTTGAAGTAGAAACATCCATGGGGCAAGGGATTGGAATCTCTATTAACAATGATTCTCCATGATTACATTTCTCGGGCATTCACTAGTTTTATACCAACCACCTCCGTTACATAACTAACATTTCGGTATAGAACTGACTAGTTACATTTTACCCAAAATTACATAATTCGTTGTCAAACTAACAAACTCCACCTTGACAACAATTTTCCTTTGCCTTGTAGACCTTCTTAGAGTGACTGGTTGCTGAACTGGTTCGGAAACTTGCACTGGTTCAGAAGTTTCAATGGCTTCCTTTATGTCTTCAACACCTTTTTCTCCAGAAGTATCTCCTTCCTTTCGATTGTCACCGAAATGTCTAGCCTCCAACTGAACTCGTTGATTTGGTGATACCTGTTCTTGTTCAATTCTTTCAACATTTGATTCTAAAAGAGAGAATTCATCAAATGTTACATCTCTACTAATGACTATCTTCCGCAATGTTGGATCTCACAACCTATATCCTTTCACTGTAGAGCCATACCCAACAAAGACATAACATTTTGACTTTGGATCTAATTTTGAACGCTAATTTTTCGGAATAAGAGAATAAGCATCACAGCCAAATATCCTCAAATGTGAACAGCCACAAGACCGACCTGTCCAAACTTCTTCAGGAATTTTACAATCAATTGCTACTGAAGGTGATCTGTTAACCAAATAACAAGCAGTAGATATTGCTTCTGCCCACAACTCCTTTTGCAAGTTAGCATTGTTGATCATACTTCTGGCTCTTTCCATAACAATCCGATTCATACGCTCAGCAACACCATGTTGTTGAGGAGTATAAACAATAGTTTTGTGTCTAATAATTCCCTCATCCTTACAGTATTGTTCAAATTCAACTAAAGTGAACTCACCACCATTGTCAGTTCTTAAACATTTAATAGATTTGCCTATTATTTTCTCTACCATTGCTTTAAATTGTTTAAAGACATTGAATACATCATCTTTCTTTTTTAGCATAAAGACCCAAACTTTACTGGAGAAATCATCAATAAATGTTAAAAAATATAGAGCACCTCCATATGACACAACAGGGGATGGTCCCCACAAATCAGAATGAATATAGTCTAAAACATCTTTACTATTATGATTTCCAACTTTAAATCTATGTTTACATTGTTTTCCATACACACAATGTTTACAGAAATCTAACTTCAAGGATTTCAGATCAGGAAGAGATTTATGTTTCATCAGTATCTAAAGACCTTTCTCGCTCATATGACCCAATCGTTGATGCCATAGACGAGTACCTTCTTCTTCCTTTTCTGACACAACCGTTGCTTCACTGACTTGAGTACTTCCTTTTAACCTGTAAAGATTTCCGAACTTTTCTGCTTTCATAACCACAAGGGATCCTTTAAATACTTTCAAGACGCCATCCTGACTTGTAAACTTATAACCTTCTGAATCCAACACTCCCAAAGAAATCAATTTTTTCTTCAAATCAGGTACATGTCTAACACTAGTTAATGTTCTAACTGTGTTATCATACATCTTAATCCTAATATCTCCCATCCCAATAGTCTAACATGACACATTGTTACCCATAAACACAGAACTACCGTTTACATTTTTATACAAAGTAAACCAATTTTTATGTGGGCACATGTGATGCGAAGTACCAGAGTCTAACAGCTAGCTATCTAAACCCCAAGAGACATTACATTCAGGTGAAGTTTCATCTATCATACATAATTCTTCAGCAGATAAAACTTCATCTATCATACCTGAATCAACCTGATTCGCTTCCTTCTTCGGGTTTTCGGATTCCTTTCGTTTCCAACAGTGTTTCTTCAAGTGTCCAATTTTATTACAGTTCCAACATTTTGCCTTAGACTTCTTTCCCTTCGATTTCGATTTGGAAGACCCCCTTGGTTTTTCTCCTCTTTCCTTTGAGTGTCCTCTAGCTACCATGGCTTCTGATGCAACTATTTCAGTACTAGATTTCTTTCATACTTCTTCAGAAAGGAGAGCTCCCACAACTGGTTCAAACTTCAAAGGATCAATGGTTCTCACGATGATTGAAGTTACGAAGTGATCCCATGATTCAGGGAGAGAACACAGCAAGGTTATGGCTTTATCTTCTTCCCGTATTTTAACTTCCATATCTATTAATTGACATATATGTGTATTAAAAACACTCAAATGTTCTGCAACGTTTGAATCTTCTTTCATTCGAATACTGTATAACTTTCTTTTCAGATAAATTTTGTTGGTTAATGACTTTGTCATATAGAGTTTTTCCAATTTTCACCACAATCCTGAAGTTGTAGTCTCTTCAACAATATTGAAGAGAACCTCATCTGCCAGGCATAACTGGATGGTACTGAGAGCTCGTGCATCCAAGTCCTCCTAGTCTAAAGTAGTCATGGTTGCAGGTTTCTTAGTTGCCCCATCCAATGCCTTATGCAACCCTTGTTGCACAAGTAGATCCCTAACCTTCAGTTTCCAAAGAGCAAAATTGCTCTTTCCAGTGAATTTCTCCACCTCGAATTTCGCATTCGACATCTTGGCCATTTTCCCTCCTTCCTAGGGTTTCAATCTTTCTAGGGTTTATATATATTTTTTGTTTGTCTTTCTAATTTTTTTTTTTTTTTTACATAAATAATTCCCCAATTCAACAGATTTCTATTTCAAATCCTTTGTTTCCTTTCACCAATTTAATGGAAGAAACCCTTTGTTTTTCCTTCAATTTAAATGAAATCTTTCCTTCAATTTACTCACATCCACCCTTTATTTTCAGAATCTAAAAAACATTATTTTCACAACTTTCTGAAAAAGAATCTTGAGACAAAATTTCTTTCAAAAAATACCCGGATTCAACAACAACTTGATTTAGCCTGTAGAACCTCGCGCCTGTCCACTCCACACAGGTTACTCTTCTGGTGACTCGGCCTGCCTTCAATGGCTCATGCAAGAACTCTTGAAAAACTTTCCTTCACACAGAGAGCCCGCACCTTCACGCAGCAGAATCTCCCTTCAGAGAATAGACACAGATCCTTTGCTCCAGCACGCAGAGACATGCTCTAAGACGCAGCAAAAAATACGCTCTTGTCTCCTCCTTGCAAACCATTACAGGGCCTCCACGTAGGTTCGACACACTCTAATACGCAGCAAAAAACTTGCTTTGGTCTCCTCCTTGCAAACCATTACAGGGCCTCCACGTAGGTTCTGGGATTGTAGTGGCAGCACACGCAGAGATGGTTGTCACCAGCGTCTCCTCCTTGCCTTCACATAGGCAGTTCATGCAGGACCAGGCAGTTCACGCAGGACGTAGGGATAGTGCACGCAAGTCTGGCACTTCCATGCAGGCAACAACGCTTCCTCTTCACGTCAGCGTCTGGCACTTCCACGCAGGCAGCAACTCTTCCTCTTCATGTTAGCGTCTAGCACTTCTACGCAGCAGCACGCAGGGCACTTACAGCCCCATCTCCTCCTTGTCACGCAGAGCACTTAAAATAGGGTTTGGCCTCCCTCAACTCAACGGCTCTGGCTTCCTTGACGGTCCTCGATTTTACACGCAGAGAGCACGGCTCTTGTCTAATGTAGAGAGCACTCCTCTTTGTAAATCATTCCACGTAGATACCACCCTCCTCTTGACGGCAGTCGTCCCTCCTCAACTTAACTCACGCTCTGATACCATTTGTCGTTTGAATATAGGAAATAATGAAGAAAAGAAACTAAACACATTTAGTTATATATTGACCAAGAAAAGAAACTGAATTCAAACACACGCAAATAGACACATAGGATTTACGTGGTAAAACCTCAACAGGGTGTCAAGGAAACATCCATGGGGCAAGTGATTGGAATCTCTATTAATAATGATTCTCCATGATTACATTTCTCGGGCATTCACTAGTTTTTTACTAGCCACCTCCATTACATAACTAACATTTCGGTATAGAAATGACTAGTTACATTTTACCCAAAATTACATAATTCATTGTCAAACTAACAGTGCCTGTGTAAGCAAAAAATGATAATGGTATAGTCAGCATATTCATAATTTTATATCCCAGTGTTGGCACTTCTAACTAGAAATAAGGACTATGAATTTATCCCTGGTGTTGGTGCTTTTAACTAGAAATAGAAATAGGTACCATGAATTTTGGCATATTAAATTTGAAATTGCATGTCAAAATGATAGGTTTCCTATGTATAAGACACGTGGAAATTTTTTTACAGGCTGTCAAATACGTTATGTAATTCAAAATACATTCAGTAAGATGTCAAATTTCATGCCTGCCTCTAGGGACCACCCTTGTCCGACACCAAAGGAGGAAAGTATTTGGAGCTGGAGGGTTTGGATGGGATCTCCTTTGGTACAAACAACAAAGGACTTGGATTCAGCACTGCTTGATTCACTACCGATGTATGAAAATCTTGAACATGGCCTACCTTGGATGTATCATTGTCCCTCCAGATTTTTCCACCCCCAAACCTTTTAGGGCATTCCACAATAAAGGGAATAGTGTCATGATAACCCAAACATTTGAAGGGGACTGCCCAATAATCTATATGAGGACAAATCTAAAATGACCCCAATAAATATCTAAATTTTCCAGCAAACCACCAGAAAAATATGCTTCATCAAGAACCCAAGCTACCCTTTTGTCCAAGAACTCTAGAGAGCCCTCATCCACATAGTAATACTTGGCAATCTTATTTGCAACTTCCACAATAACTTGTTTTGGATCAAAGCTCCAATGGGAGCCTGAGTAGTTTTACCCATAGAAATTTTTGTTTAAGGACTTCCTTGATTGGATCAAAGCCCATGCTCCATTTTTATGGTGAGAGGAAACCATGATATTGCACCCAAGGAGAAGAAATAAACTTTTCAATGACGTCATCCTTTAGAAAATGAAAACAAAACCAACCATTAAGGAGGACACTCACCTTCAGCTTGTATTGAAGAATTGGTGCCCAGTTCATTTCTGTTAGACAACTAATTCTCAAGATTAAGGTTGGGTTAAGTTTTTGTTTTGGTGAGTAGTTATTAGAGTCTAAGAAGACCTAAAAACTGAATCAACGATTTCATTATGTATTTATACGTAAACATTATACATCATTCATTGAGATCAATCATTAATATACAATTCATTTGGTTTCCAATTATGTTGTCTTACAGTGGTATCATAGCAGAGGTTAATCTGCTCTGTCAAATAGAATGAGCCTCTAGTTTTTTGTGGCCATCAAAAGCATTGTGCAGGAGAAGAAATTGACGTAGAAATTGTACTTATCATAAGCTATAGAGTGAAGTGACTCACGTGTGGTTCACTGATGCAAAAAGGAGTGCCTTAAGATGGTTCAACCGACATAGAGAGGTTTGCAAATATTTTTTCCAACAAATTATGTTTTTACCATATGAGACAGAGGTATCAGAAAGTGAAGGTGAAGACGACGTGAAAAATTTGAAGGACAATTTGTTGGTAACACTACAATACAAATGTCTTGTCATGAGAAATAAACATCATACCCTTCGCCATTTTTGTTTAAATTAGATATATTTGAGCTCTCTCACACATAAATTTGCTGAAATTTTCCTCGAAAAGAATCATAATTTGATTTGCAAGTTGGGGTTGAGACCAACAATGTCGATGCTTCAACAAAGAAAAAAAAAAAAGTCTGGGAAGAAGAGGACTTTTGTAGCAGTGATTGGAATATGCGATCACACTTCGTTCTGATGTGCCTCTGACAAATTTGAAATGGTTCTAGTGAAGGTCTTCCTTGCTTGCCTCGACTTTCGAACTAGACAAGTACTAGTAAAATTTCGTTCTACCACAGAGAATAAAATAACTTAAATAAAGGAGAATGAAATTTGACTCTCAAGGGAACATTTTTTATGAATGGCATTAAGCATGAGGGTTCTTTAGTGGTGTGGTTGTGCGGATGCTCAATGTGCAGACACATAAGCGGATTTATTCTTGTCATCTAAACCACACAAATAAAATTTTGTTCGATGTGGCTGGTCGGGGATTCCATTTTTAGTAGCATAACGATTGATCTGAAGTCTGATTGTAAAAGCATTGTGAAATTTCTAGTGTGTCTCTCATTGGATGATGATTTGTGGAGTTCCTATTTTACATGCACCAAGATTTTGTTTTTTCATGTGGATCACTTGCTGATGTAGCATTGTCGTGGGATGCCCTGGTTCCAGTTCGAGATATTTAGTGTTTGTAGAGAAACATCCTTGGCATAACCCTTATTTTTAACAAAAAACCAGTTTTGCTAGAGAGCAACACATTCAAATGTCATTTAATGTTATAATATAGATGACTGCAAAGAGAAAAATAAAGGTACATAACCTTTTAAAATTCTTGTCGTGAGTTGAAAGAGTCAAAGAGTGGAAAAGCACTTCCAAGAAAGAAACTTTTATTTTAATATATCATGGATAGTGGAGATTAAACGAATATTTTGAAGTAAGATCATATTTAAAGATATTTGGCATGCTAGAATTGGTATGGCAAGGTTAGAGATGAAACCAAGAAACATTAAAGTTAAAAGCAACCAAGGTAAATGTAAGTGTGTTATGTTAACTTTCAAGGTTGGCACAAACATTAATGGATATATAAGATTGAGTATTAGTAAAGTTTTTGAAGCATTTTTGTGAAGTGAATAACATTAAGAGTTAATTTTTTAGAAGTAAATTATTTTATTTTGGTGGCATATTTTATATTTGGTTACATATTCAAATGAGCCAGTTTTGCGTTGTAAGTGGAGGTCAATACCCTTTTCAAAGCTGATTGGTTGTTTTCTGATAGTGAGTTGGATAAAATGGTGAGAATTAATTATTCGATATAGTTATTAAATACTCTAATGATTTCTAATGTTCATAATACAATCGAAGTCAGCAAAGACACCCTGTCTGACATTAGAAATTGTTTGCAAAATTCACAAGAGAAGATCGAGTTTCTACAACTCGAATCTCAATTCCATACGAATTACAAAAAAAAAAATATGAACCTGTTCTTTTCCAGAACAACAGTTTGTTTGAGCCTGATCATTATTCAGATCAAAGTAATGAAGTGATTTCAAAAGAGAATTTGGATGCATTGGAAAGTAATGTCCAAGCAAGGGTATGAAAGAGTCGTTTACATACAATTATGAAATCTACAGTTTCCAAAACCTTTATAAGACCGTGGGAAGAAATTACACATAACTAGTTTGGGATATAATAAGGATGTCTTGGATGTATATTTTCATATTCCTAATTTTTCAAAACCTATAGAATTTCATAGTGTTGGATTTCTATATGGTGTGTTCCAGAACAAATTGATTAATTCCAACATTGTAATGGAGTTGGAAATGTGAAATATCAATGTTTTGATCTTCAGCCGTGTCAGCATTGTGGAAAGATAAATCACCACTCAAACAAATGTTCCAAAAATAAGACTATTGCAAGAGAGAAACTAAACGCTGGATGGGTTTCTTCTTGGGATTGGTCTAAAGAAACCAAGAAGATTTACAAGTCATACGGTAGGATACGTTTGAGAGTATGACCAGCCTTGCAATGATGAAAAATACATCATCTTCTGCAACAAAGGGGGAATTGTTGATGGTCTACTACAGGTTCAAATATTTGTTAATTGAACCCGAGTTAGTGATCCACAAGTAAGCCTGAGCCACAAACTATACCAGTTAGAGCCAGAGTTGTAGCCAAAAAGACTTTAGTTTTTTTTTTACGAGTTGCTTGTGAACAAGCACTTCCAGATTCAGAATTTTTCAAATGAATTATACTGATAGTTCTAGAGTTAGTAGTCACCTTAAAACCACATTTTTGGTTGTTCTAAAAACTATTATGAAGGTTCCAGGGTTGGTGTTGGGTGATTCCTTGAGTTCTCCCACATTGGTTTGTGGTCATCCTTAAAAATCATTTCTAAGAGACATTCAACTCTTGGCTGAGATGCATTTTTTTCATTTTGAGCTCTCCTTCTTGGACAATGATACATCCCTTTAAATTTAGGGGGGAATGTTAGATAGCTAATCCTTGGGATTAAGGTTGGGTTAGGCTTGTGTTTTGGTGAGTAGTTATTAGAGTCTAAGAAGACCTGGAAACTGAATCAATGATTTCATTATGTATTTATATGTACATATTGTACATCATTTATCGAGATCAATCATTAATATACAATTCATTTGGTTTCCAACTATGTTTTCTTACAATTTTGATCTCGCCTTTCATTCATTTGAGGTCCCGTCATTTTGGTGAACGCCAAACGTCCAACCAAAACCAAAACACTCTGCTTGAGTTTCACCACACTATTCTAATAAACATCCACCCTAGAATCAAGATTTTAATACCCTCATCCACTTTGATTGGATTTTCCACCTATTTATGGTCTTCTTCTTAGTAGATAGAGATTTGACTGTTGTTTCCAGCCCGACTTCTAGGATCACCTCCCCAAATGATTGTCCACCTTTGGCATAATCGAGCAAAGACAAAATAGTTCATCTCCTCTATCCCCTACTCACGACATTCTCCTTAGTAATGGTTACATTGATCAACTCTTCCAAGTCTTATATGTGGTAAAGAAATGGAGGTTGACTAGACATAACTCCAGAAGACAAAATGCCACCTCGGAAATCTCAAAATATTTTGAAATTGCCTTTAGGATGCTCAAAACCACTTTTACCACCAGAAACCACTGTGTGGAGCTGAGAACAACTAACCAATGGTAAAAACACCAATCACAACTCAGGATAATGACACACCCCTCAAGAAACTTCCAACGGACCGAATGATAATGATTAGGACCTGACATGAAAACTGTGGTCTGACAAAAAATATCCCATTAGATAGAAAAAAAAGGAGGATTATTTATGAAAATAAATAGGCCCATAGTCATAGCCACACCCAACCCATCTCATCCTGTGAGGAAATGACAGTGCCTGAGAGGAGAAATATTTTCCGGATGATGATATCCAACCCCAGTATGTTTTCCACTTAAATCCTCATCAAATCACTTCCATAGCATCCATTAATGGAAGGAGGATGAAATTACAAAAAAAACAAGTGTAACATGCAACATTGTTGCTTGATACCTGCCTCTTACGTAAAAAGTAATTGATAGTTCAAGAGAATATTTAAGGATGATTAAAGATATTCAGATAAGGGGATGATATATAAATAAGAAAAGTAAAGAGACGTGATTAAATTTGAATGTAATGACATAAATACATAATAATAAGATGGAAATTAGTGAAGCTAGATAAACCCAAAGATGAAATAAAAAGATAAAATAAATAGATCAATTATTAATTTAAGGGTTAAGATTTCCAAGGTTGACTAAATTTATATATTTATGATTAAAGTTATTAGGATGCTTTTCTTTTTATAAGGTTTCTCTAACAATGTAGGTCAAATAATGAGGAGCATACATCATGGCTTTGGTGTAATGAAGAAAAATACGATGTTTACTGTTGTTAGAGTGTTCGATAATAACATATTTGTTGAGATGGTCATGATGGGTGTAAATAATATGTTCTTTAAGAATGGTTGGACGGAATAATTGATTTGCTCCATGTAAGATTTGCCATAAGAGCAGGAAAGTTGGTAAATGTCTTGATAGTGGAATGGGTTTTTCTTATGTTTGAGACATTTGAAAAGTTGTTTAAGTATCTCATAATACTTAAAAATAATATTGACATTCTTCTTGAATATAAATTTTAAAAATGCATTTTAAATAACAGAAAACCAAAATTTTATTGTCAAATTAAAAAGAAAAAATCCAATAAAATAATTAAACTAAGAACAATTAGGTATATTAATCTTGTTGTTTTGACAATGTTAGTTATAATCCTAAGAAAAATTAGGTATTCTAATGTCAAATGATAACCTAAATTATTAGCTTGCTCCTTCGCTCTATTCTAATGACTTTAAGCCATGAGTTAATATTCTTCTCCCACATTAATCCACATAACTTATTTGATAGAGAGTTTTGTTTTTGTTTTTTCCAAGTGGAAAATATCTTTATATTCCATAAGAGGAATATACATGGAACTATTCATTTTCAACAACAAAGCTCAAATCCATTACAACAAAGTTCATCATGTCACTGGCCAAATTGAACTTGGTTGGGGTGGATCTCAATCATTCTTCTCAACCACATGAAATAAATCTAATTGAAATTATCTAAAAGAGAGCTTATCATAATTTCCTTACAACTTCGAATGAATCTTTTACTATTTTAAAAATAGAAACAATAAGTCATTTCTTCCAAAACTTAGGAAATCCTTCACTAACTACTAGGTTAATGTGAAGAATAAAAACAACTTTTCCAATATTTAAAATGTGAAGTTTAATGTTGTCAAAGGAGCTTGGCTCAAGTGGTATGGTTCATGATTTGTGTCTCAAGTAGCATGGGCTCAAGTCTTTGGAGACATGTTGGCCCTTGTGGCATTTATAAGATATTGGTTTTATGAAGTTTCTAATTACAATAGAAATATTTTTCTTATCAAATATTAGAAAGGCATCCGATATAAAGGGAGAAGTTAAAAAACTTATTAAAGTTGGTTTCATTTATCGCATTCCATTGACAGATTGGGTTTCAAACATTGTCCCTATGACTAAAAAAAATGGGACTATTCGTGTTTGTGTTGATTACCGTGACATCAATCGGGCATGTCTGAACGATAATTATCGAACTCCTTTTATAGACTTGATCATTGATGAATGTGCGGGAAGTGGGATTTTTCTTTTATGGACGTTTTTTCTGGCTACAACCAGATTAACATTCTTCTCACCGATTAGCATAAAACTGCTTTTCTCTGTCCATGGGGAACCTTTTCCTACACAAATCTCCCATTTGGTTTGAAAAATGTTGGCACTACCTTCCAACGAGTGATGTATTATGGTTTCCATGACATTAAACACATTGTTCAACCATATCTTGACGACTTACTTGGCCATTTTGCTAAGCTTCATGATCATCTTGACCACATTCGAGCAATTTTTCTTCACTGTAGACACTACAATATTCGTTTAAATATGCATCAGTGTGTCTTTTGCGTCGAATCTGGTCATCTCCTAGGGTTTGTTGTATCTAAAGACAGCATCTGTATTGATCCCCTCAAAGTTGTTGGCATTGTAAATTTACCCACCCATCATCTTTACACCAGTTGCAGAGCTTGCAAGGCAAAGCTAATTTCCTTCGTCGTTTTGTGCCCAATTACACTGAGCTTGCCAAGGGATTTACTCATTTGCTGAAAAGGGGGATCCAATTTATTTGGGATGAAATCGCTCAAAAATATTTCAATGAATTAAAGAACACCCTCATTAGTGCTCCTTTACTGCATCCCCCCAATTATCACCGCGATTACTTCTTGTACTTGGCCGCAGCTGACCGTACTACTTCCATGGTACTGGTGCAAGACAATGATGATGGAAATGAACACGTGGTTTACTACTTAATTCAAAATATTATTGATATTGATACTCGATCTACCCATGTCGAGAAGCTAGCTTTAGCAGTTGTTCACTTTTTTCAACCCTTTGAACACTATATTCTCATACAGAAAACCACTGTGATTTCTAACTACAACCCCATGATCAACATTTTGACTCATTAGTTGTTGGGGAGCAAGTATTCCAAGTGGATTATTATCCTTCAAGAGTTTGAATTGTAATTTGCTACAACCAAATCAAAGAAATCACTCGTTTTCACTGAGTTAATTTGTGACCTACCCTCCGCAACCATATCTATGGATTTTGATGAGTTCATTCATGATTAAACTCTCTTTCTCATCAGCACTCTTGACCCATGGTATAGGGACATTATTGTTTATCTCCAAACCCAAACTTTTTTATTAGAGTTGTTCAATTCTGAACGTCATCGCATTCGACATCAACTCCAACCTTATTGAATCATTGGCAATACTTTGTATTGTGTTGGTGTTGATTCTATCCTTCGTAGATGTTTGACACTTGAACAAGCTGAGAGAGTCCTAAATTACTGCCACTTTAGGGCTTGTGGAGGTCACATGTCAGGGTATGCTACTGCTTAGAAAATCCCTCGTGTTGGTGATTTCTGGCCTTCTATCTTTAAATATTGCATTTTAGTAGTCCAAAAATGTCATGCCTGCCAGATTTACAACCATAAACTGCGTGCCCCACCTGCACCCCTACACCTAGTTGTTACCGTTGGCCCCTTTTCTAAATGGGATATTGATTTCATGACATGTAAGCCTCGCTTGGCTGAGGGGCATGGTTATATCATCATTGTCGTTGATTATTTCACTAAATGAGCCAAGGCGATGCCCACATGTGATGCTAAGGGTAAAACTGTTGCTCAATTTCTTTTCCAAAATTACATGATGGTAGAGCTCACTACTCAGTTGGGTTTGTGTCATGACAACTCAACTCTTTATTATCCACAGGTCAATGGCTAGGTTGAGGCAATCAACAAAGTCTTGGTTTCCATGCTTCAACGTACCATTGGGATGCATAAATCAAATTTGTATCTCATGCTATTTTCAGCTCTTTGGGCTTACCAAACTGCAACTAAGACTACCACTAGATTCACACCCTTTCAGTTGGTGTATGGTCTATAGGAAACTCTTCCAATTGAGTGTGAAATTCCTTCACTGAAACTAGTTGTAGAATTAATCCCTGATACCTCACGTAAGGAGGAAAATTTACTTTACCTCGAAAGGCTCGATGAAACTCACCATATTGCAGTGTTAGTAATTGAAGCCTAGAATAAACGAGTTAAGGCTCAATACGATAGAACTGTTTCTCCCCGCTTTTTCATTGAGGGTGACTTGGTCTTGCTATAATCCAATGACAAATTGGGAGTTCGGAAATTCGAACCAATGTGGCATGGGCCTTACATTGTTAAACAAGTTTTACAAAAGGTGCTTATGAGTTAGTAGATTATGAAGGAAATTCTTTGGCTGAGCCCCCAAGTGGGCTTTACCTGAAGAATTATTATGCTTAATTTCTCGTGTAAATTATTTTGTACATTAGTGTGTTTTCATTAGTGTGCAGTGTGGTTTTGGTGTATTAGTTTGCTTTTGCAAACAAATTTTCCTCTGCTTACCTCGTGCTCTACTTGGTTTGCAAATGTCTTCCAACCGTTACGTCAATTTTGTTGATGGTGCTTTTCATAGTACACATAATCTATCTTCCGCTGCATGGGAAATCTATGACCCTAATGGTGAATTAGTGAACTTACAAGGTATATGTTTAGGTTGTATGACTAATAACATTGTTGAATATAGTGCGGTCATTGAGATTTTGTCAGAAGCCATCGCTCTAGGCATTAGAGAGTTAATTGTAGAACTTGATTCACAACTCATTGTACTACAACTTAATGGAAAATATTTAGTTAGAAACCCTTAGATTTTAAGAATGTATTTGTGAGTCCATCTCTTGGAACGAGACTTTGATTTCATTACTTATCATCACATTCCAAGAAGCATGAACACCATAACATATGCATTGGATAACTATGTGTTAGATAGACATTTGTGAAACATGTAAATCATAAAGCATCACATAATAGACATGGTATATATATATATATATATATATATAGTGTTTTCAAAAGAGTTTGCTACATCAAAATGACAAAATCTGTGTTCTGAGGCACGTGGCTTTATAAGCATACCTTAGTGTAGAAAGTAAACTAGAGATGGCTATTCCCCCACATGGTGCTCATGATAGCACTAAATAGCCCTAATGACTCGGCCCAACATTCGACACAATCTGGCAGAAACCCTTATAGTGTGTCTCTGGTACCGTAATGGCTCCTCATCTATCGAGGCGTACTCTGGAATGCCCCTAGTTAAAACTTCCAGGTTACGCTCTACCTCGACAATCAGATCTTATCCCTCCTCATAAGGATCCTCCTCAACCTGGCATGGCACTCACCTGGCTATCGGAGAAACCCCTAGAGGTCTCTCTAGTCCCACATCTATAAATCATCATAAGTGAAATCTCAAATACAGAAAAAAAACTTCTAAAATAGTGTCTACCTAAATCAGTTCACCGTGCTTAGAGTGGAAGTGGAAGATTTGGATCTCCTCGGAAATCTATGCCCAATCATCAACCATGATTAGTTGTTGACACAACCATCTGAAAAATGTCAGAGGGAATGACATTTTTTGGCCGCCTCCATGACGAGACATCAACTCACTGCATCTAAGTAATCGTAGATCTCTGGGTGTCATTGCATCGACTTATATCCATTGATAAAGAAAAAATCGCACATGTTCCAAGAAGAACGTCACCAAAATGGGTCTGAAACCAAATTGTTTCAAACTCCCTGACTTTCACTTGGTAACTTGGTGCTTCATGCAAACCAATAATTCCTCACTCTAATTAAAGACAGCAGGATTTAGACACTTGATTGCATACTGGAAATGAAATTTTGTTGCTTCATGCAACGCTTGCGCCCGAGCAACTTGGGGCATAGTATGAGGGATTGTTTGGAGTGATAGATTTATGATGGTCTGTATATCGATCTTCGCACTTTGGGTCTTTTTGGTCCTTGGAAAATGCGTTGCAATCAGCATATTCGTGCTCTCTCCTCCAATGCGCGAACCGGACAACTAGACCCATTGTCCCTTTCTAGACAACCCAATAATGAAATAAATGTTGGTGACATCTATTTCGAGCTCTTGGTCTCCAATCATGAATAGTTGGTGATCCACATCCCACCAACTAATAAGATATTGCAATAACTTAGGTTGATATCTAATCCTAGGAATCCTGAAGAACTTGAGCAACCCACATGCTCGTAGGGCATCAACATAGTCTTGATCCTGAGAAGCCTGGTGGTCTTAGCTTCATGTCCTCTTTCTTTCCATTCAACCACCACTTTGGACTGATTATCTTGTGGAAAATCAATAAAACAACACTGCATGACCTTCCACGGGGAAAAATCCAAGAAAAATCATTTAACATGGAGGATTTAAAAAAAAAAATTACCTTGATGCCAACGCGACTGTGTGTGAATTTTAGCACGAGGGCTTATTTGATCACGGGGTGAGCAACGCGAGTATGATGGGTAAAACCCATGTTGGTCACCCTCAACATAATTTATTTTCAAGTCCTCCTTGCAACCTAATAAATCAATGAAAATGCATGAAATGATTACCAAAATGAAGGGAAGGGAGAGATCTCTTACCTACAACAAGCAGCTCCGAAAATGGTGTGTGGGATTAATCGTATTCCTTGCCTGAAAATCGAGGTAAAATGAGGTAAAATGATTTTAGAAATGAAAATTAGTGAAATGGTAAAAATGATTTACTTTTTGTCCTATTTATAAGCTTAAATAATATATTTTTACCAAATTAGGGCATATTTCACTCATTTTTTTATAGTTTTCCTTCAAATCGGTAATGTACATTTCCTTGTGCAGCGACAGGTCATATATTATTGGTGATGGTGATTTGTCTTAATTGATTCAATGAGTTTTATTTTATCACTTTTTCAGACTCGTAAAAAATAAATGAAAAAGGGACTCCCTGGAGTTATCTTTAAGCTCTTTTCTGACTCTCGAAAAATGAAAATATTGATGAGTAATTGTCGTTTCAAACTCGTTAAAGTAAATGAAATGGCATCTACTCAATATAAGTTTAACCCTTTTCCGGACTAAGATAGACTATTGTACAAAAACGGAATCCCTTAGTCGGACATGGCTAAGAGGTTCTCTTGGATATTGTTTTCTACCTTTTGGGATTCAAGAAATGATTTACGAAAATGGACCTTTTGGAGTTTTATTTTCTACTTCTTTTTCAAACTCTCTAAACATGAAAAAGATGTCGAGTTACCCCTCCATCGGACTCGTAAAACTTAAATGATGCAGAACTTGTCAGCATGACGAGACTGAGTTTCTCTTCCCTAGGACTCATTAAAATTACTAGGATGGTTTCATCCAAAGGATGAACTTATATGGCAAGCATATGCTATCCTCTTCAAGCTTGCGATAAAAAATATATTGGGTACTCGCCAGAATTGGTGGGGAAAAAGTGAAAGCGATCATCTCTTATATTCTGTAAAGGCAACGTGTCGCTCTTGAAAATGAAACTCATATGTTACTCATGTCGGGTTTGGGACATCCACATTTGGTCACATGCCTTCCTAGGTTTGGGAAACAATTTTTCCTCTCATTTGATTATACCACTTCATCATCATGAACTATGATCCTATGTTTAGTCAAATGCTGCCAAACTCTAGAGTTGTGTCGTCGATGTGTTCAAGAGAAGTCCTATCTGAGGTTCTTTATCGCGTATACATTGTCTGAGTTTCTGCCACAGTCCTGGATCACACTTATCTACTCTACTACATCTTTTTGTTTCGTGTCGATGATGCGGGCGACTTCAACTCATTATCGGGGAAGATGATCTAGAAAATCCCTTCTGGTACCTTAGAGCTTGCATGCCTCAATGGCAAGTTATTCACATTCAATGACAACTTTACATCATTGACCTTCGATCAGATTATTCCAAGGGTGTTCGACTTAAGCTTCATTATTCACGTTCGTGGATTGTGATAATATTTCCTTGAGAGCCAATGTCATTATTAGTGGTTTCTCTCGTGCCTGTTAACATTTTACATCATTGACCTGTAATCAAGTGGTTTTCTATCATGTTCAAATTCGACACATCTATTCACATGTTAGAATTAGTACATTGATCAAGTCGAGATGGAGCACAAGACCCTATATTCTATCTGATAAAACCTAGGTTGCATGGAGTTCATGATTGTACACATGTTTCCTCTAGACGAATGGTTGTGACCATACGTGGGTCCATATTCATGATCCTTTCTATTCAGATGGTTGTGATAATATTGTGGATCCATACACATGATCCTTTCTACTCTGATGGTTGCATCCATACCATGGATTAATGTATTATTAGATGCCTATTCATGTATCATTAGGCATGATCATCATAGATGTCATATATGTATAAGTATATGTATATGCTTGATTTGAAGGTCTCCTGACGCTGTTGTTCTCATCCTTGCACTGACTTGTAAAGCATCTTAGCCATCACTCCCTATTCTTCCTTCATGCTTTAGGGGGCATTTGTTACACAGTATTTTGTCACACCTCCTATTCACTTCCTATTCCACATACTGGAGCGCCAAAACATTGACAACTTTGCAGCATATCCATCATGATATACAAACCAAAAGGAAAACCACCCTGAGTCAATTCTAAAGAAGGTTAGCTAAAACCCTAATGTTTAGGGCCAACACATTTTTCTCCAATGCTTGCCCATGCTAATGGCATGTTGCTCTTCTTTACACTAGCACTACCAGCATGGATTTTGATATAAAAACCCACGCTGAACCTCTTCTAGCAGGTTTTCCCAAATTGGAAGAGAAGCTTCGTGCACTAGAACCTTCAAGAACAACAAGATGGATATTGGTTTTTGTTTATATGGTTGATCTCTCCCATTTGGACCTCTTGATACTAGCATCATGGGTTTTCCCCTTGAGATGTGGACCTTCATCCATTTTTTGTGGATCCCTAACTCACTCTCCCTTCTTATAAATTCACTCCCTTCCATCCCCAAATGGTTGGTCATTGATTGTTGCATCCCTATGTTGCGATTATGCTTACATGCTACCCATTATAGCTTGGAGAAGGAGTGCTTGAAGTGTCTTTGCTTGTAATTGGACATCCACCAAAAGGAGGTCTCCAACATTAAGGCATAGGTTGTATGCTTCCCTTTTTAGCTTATTAATATATACATCTCATGTTCACTTTCCATAACAATGTAAATGTTTATGCTTTTAGCTTAATACTCCTTGATCTATTAAGTAGTCTATGTTTGATGTATGCCATATATGCTCGTGTATTTTTCATAGCTCTTTGATCTTCCTTCTCAGTAATTTGACGTGAATAACAAGTAAGGAGTGAGGCCTAAAGCGAAAGAATCAAATTCATCTTCAAAAGGATTGAGCGATTAGCATCAGAGGGAGGTAGGCTACTCTCTCTCTTTGCATTTGTTAAACAAAATCTAGGAAAGTGTATGTTAATGTGTTTAGTTTGTCGCTAGACCTACTCATTAGGCTAGAGGGATCACCCATATCTCGAAATGCCAAAACATTTACAACTATGCATCATGTCCATTATGATACATAGACCAAAACCTCCCTGAAGAACCAAAGGAAAACAACCCTGAGTCAATTCTGAAGAAGGTTAGTTTGTTTAGTTTGTTTCTAGACCCACTCATTGGGCTAGAGTGACTACCTCTGTTTACAGAGGGGATTTACCTTCACAACACTGACTGAATCTGGATAACAATTAGCCAATTTTCAAGCCCTACAAGCTCCTATTTCCTTGCGCTATTCCTTGAGGAATTAGGCCCCTATTAATTAGGAAATTCCTCAATTGGAATTGCACTATCCATCTAGGCTCATCCTCTAACTGAATCCACCACTTGTACACTTTGGAATAGTCTACAACTGATAGTACACTACCTTGGAATCTCCATCTCAACTGGGTAACTCGGATTCTCTCCATTCATCAACTATTTTGATTTTATTGATTAGTTAACTGGTTGATCACTGAGTGAGCTGAAGTTATAGTTCCATACTTGGACCTTCCACTAGTTCCTCTAATAGTTAGAACTAGTTGAATTGACCATAACTCAATTTAACTGAAATAGATTGCTAGAAATTAGCAATCAAGCATACTGAATTGAACACAAGCTTCCCCAACTCGAATTAGGTAAGTTAACTAAGTGACAAGTGGCATGTCACCTCAGTTAACTACCTTCAAGATTGTAGCTGAAATAGAAATTCAAATTTTAATCTAGTTTGACTAAGGTAAAGTCAAATTGATATTTTCTTGCTACATTTTCAACACTCCCTCTCAGCAAGAAAGGGATTATCAGATACCCTGATCCTTCCTCTATGGAACTCGAATTTTCCTCTTGAAAAAGCCTTTGTCAAAATATCTGCATCTTGTTCCTCTATATGAATGTATTCCAACAACGTAATCTGCATCTGCACACAATCCCATAGATGGTGATACTAGATATAGATATGCTTGGATCGATCATGAAATAATGGATTTTCAGAGAGTTTGATACAACTCTGATTATCACAATAGATCATAGTTGGATCCATCATCTGACCAAATAATCCAACATGAATCTTTCTCATCTAGATTGCCTCACATGTTGCTTGATTGGTATCCATGTACTCTGCTTCTGTTGAACTGAGTGCAACAGATCTCTGCTTCTTGTTGTACCAAGAAAATGCTGTAAACCCAACACTAAAAGGTACTCCTAATGTATTTTTTTGGTTTGATGGACTCCTCGCCCAATCTACATTTGTGAAGCCTTTAAGCTTCACTCCCTTTGTCTATCTATTCCATAGTCCAAATTGGGTGGTGCCTTTGAGGTATCACAACACATTCTTTGCTTCCTTCCAATACAGTTTGGTTGGCCTAACCATAGCTTGACTAAGTTGGTTGACTGCATATCACATATCTGGTCATGTGTTCACCAAATACATTAGTGAACCCACAAATTTCCGATAGATGGTAGCCTCCACTACTTAACTTGGAGTATCACCCTCTTTCCTCCATGGGTTTGCTATTTTCCATTTGGAACTTCTTCAGTATCTCATCAGCATACTTTCCTTGAGAGACAAATAGTTCCCCATCTCCTTGCCATACTTCCAAACCGAGGAAATAATACATGAGTCCCATGTCCTTTATTTCAAATTGTCTTGCAAGGTCTGACCAACTTCTCATCAATGATTAAAATTAAATCATCGGCATATAACACAATAATCAACAATTTACCTTAAACCACAATATGATAAAGGTTTGGCGGATATAGACCAAAAAATGGAGAGAGGAGCTTCGAACCCTAAGGCCGTCGCCGCCTCTGTGCCCTTGGCCTCTGTCCGGCCTCGGCTCTCTGTTGCTGGAGGGGACATACCATTCTAGATCTGGTGGTTGGCGCACTCCCCATTTCATTTGAAAAAGGTTTTGAGCAGAATCCCTGAGCCGGCGCCGACTCCAGACTAAGAAGATGCCGCCGCCACCACTGCCTCCCTGCTCTCGCCTGATGCTCGGCCCCTGAGTGAACCTGTGGCAACCCCATCTCATTTGAAAAAGGTTTTGTGCAGCATCACTGAGCCGGCGCCGTTTCCCGAATATGAAGCTACCGCCGCCACCGTTGCCTCCCTGCTCTCGCCTGCTGCTCGGCCCCTGAGCGAACCTGCGGCGGAATGGGGGGCTTGGTTCAGGATCTACAAGAGCGAATTTGAGTTGTTGCTCCTTGCGGAGGTTGAGCAGTAGGAAGGGGCGATCCTCCATGTGTTAAGCACAGGTATGAATAGTAACCAGGGTAGTTCAAGTCTCTCCACTGATATGGGGCCTCCCCTCAGATCAGACACCCTTCCCTTTGCTGCGTTCTCAAGCTGGAGCTACAGACGCCTTAGGCTGAAGATGTCTCCTCTACCGATGCCTCCTTGGTGTAAAGAGTTGGGAAACTCAAAAGATTCTAGCCCCATGCTGATCCAGAACTCTTCGAAAAATTCCTCTAGCCCCTTTCAGGTTCAAATCGCACAAATTCTGGGCAAGACCATTCTGCAATGGGTAAAATCTACAGATCTGGTGTAGAACCTCAAAGCAAATTTGGAGAGCAGACTTGGGATTCCCTCAGCTCTACAGCGGCTTCTTTTCCAAGGTAAACAGCTTGATGATCAGTTTCCTCTCTCTTTTTACAGCATCAAAAACAGCAACTCTTTAGTGTTTTCCTTTCGTTTGAGAGGTGGAGCTGCAGGTCAATCTTCTTCTGCTCCTCCATTCTCCTATAAAGTTGCAGTCAGCTCTGAGATACCAGCTTCACCTGAACCTCCCAAACCCAAGCCTTTTTTGGTTGACAAGTTGGAGGAGGTTCCCTCTGTTGAGATCTCCTACTCTGACCTTGCAGACCACACCCAACAATTTGCTGAAAGGGCCATCATATGCAGATTCAACGGGCTCTGGCCACGCTCAAAGGATCTTTATGACTGGATCAAAGACAACTAGACTCATCGCTGCAAAGTTCATTTCTGTGCAAAGGGATACTTCATAGTGTTGTTCAACCTCATCGAGCACTACAAAAGGCCTTAGAAGAAGGCCCTTGGTTCATGGGTTCAGCAGGCCTCTTCTTGACTCCATGGTTCCCAGACTTCGACCCAGCCTCAACTGTCATCACCAAAGCCCCTGTCTGGATCAGACTTCCCAACCTCCCTATTCACTTGTGGCGCACAGCAGTATACAGGCAAATAGGCAACACCTTGGGCTGCTTCTTAATGGGCGACTACACGAGGGAACAGCAAGGGCTATATACATATGCTAGAGTATGTGTGGAGCTAGATTTAAGCAAGGGACTGCCAGAGCAAATCAATCTCAAGATCAATGACTCTGTTTGGACCCAGATTCTAGACTACGAAAATACTGCCTTTCGATGCCGCCATTGTCACCTTACAGGGCACCTGCAGAACTCCTGCCCTTCGCTGGCAGCAAAAATGAAAAAGGGCTTCTCTGCAAAAACCAAGCCCAAGCGTTGGGCTCCCTGTCCTCCACCACCGGCCGGAAGCTCTAGCTCCCCAAGTTCGGAGGATGAGGAAAGCGATCCAGAACCGGACCAGGCGCCTCAGCCGATGGATTTGCCTTCGGATTCGAAGGGACCCTCCCTTGTTGTAGCAATCTCCCAGAAACGCGCACATGAGACTTCCTCCTCTGATTCAGAAAAGGAGTGCCCGAAGATCGAGAATTCCAGCTTGCAAGTTGTTCTAGCTAATTCTTCTGAGGTTGGCTGGACAAAAGTCAACAAAAAGAAAGGGAAAAAACTCTGTGTTGTAGCTTCTGCCCCTTTGGGGTAAAATCCTGTTAGTCTGTCCTTGCTATCGATTTATTTGCGGCAGATTCCTTCTTCCGAGACCGAGGTTGATGGATCCATCATTTCCGGTTTGACGGTCTCTTGCTTCTTATGATTGTACTATATTTTTCTTTTACTTAATAGATTTAGTCTTTACCAAGAAAAAAAAAAATATGATAAAGGTTTGCATTTGCTTCAATTTTGGTGAAGCCCAGCTCATTGAGATAGTTTTCGATCTTGGTGTAAAAAGCATTGGGTGTTTGCTTCAATCCATACAATGCTCGCTTGAATTTGCACACATGTGACTCTCTGTCAAAGGTCTCAAAACCTTCTGGTTGCTCGATGTACACCTCCTCCTCAATAACTCCATTGAGGAATGTTGTATTCACATCCATTTGGTGGATCTTCCACCCCATCTGTGCAACCGGTGTTATGATTGATCTGATGGATGAGTACCTTGCTATTGGAGAAAAGGTATCCTCATAGTCAATTCCCTCAACTTGAGAGAATTCCTTGGCCACAAATTTGGCCTTGTATTTGTATATGCTTCCGTCTACTGCATGCTTCCTTGAATATCCATCTTGAACCCACCACTGATTTATCTTCTAGTCTTGGAACTACTTACAAAACACTGTTTCTGACAATGGAATCATATTCCTCTACCATAGCATCAACCCATACAACTTTCTCTATTGCTTCCTTGAAACAGGATGGCTTAGTCTCTACTAGCTCAGTCGTTAGAGCCATGTAGCCAATGTACCGTTCCGATGACCTTCTTTGACTGCGCTATGAAGTGGCTGCTCCCACATTATCTGCGCTATGAAGTGGCTACTCCCTGGTTCATTTCCTTCCTTCTTTAAATGTCTCTGCTTCTATGGTTGTATCCACTCTTTGCTCCTATGCTTGTGGTTTCTCCACAACTTCCTGAGGTTCTTCATTTGGAGCCAAAATCTCCTTATATGAATGTGTTAGGTCCCTATAATACTAATGTATCCCCCTTATTGTTATTTTGATGCCCATGTAGCCCCATATTGTTATTGTTGTTCCCCATCGAAGCCCACTATCGTTATGTTGTGCCCTTATATTATTATTGTTATGTAGGCTCTAATTATATTGTGACCCCTTACACTCCTATATATACAAAAGAGGTATTGTAATTTGTATCATCCAATAATTGTTCATTTATGTAATGTAAAGAAGGTTCCCCCCTCGAAGAGGATAATTTTTAAGTCATTGATGTATATTTTCTGTGAGTTGGTTCCACAACATTTGGTATCAAAGCTTTGGATTATAGGCTTTCGCTTCTTCAAACAGGTGATATTTGCATTTTCACTATAATGTGTTTTCTACGAGGCTTTAGAAGCTAAAAAATTTACCACATGGAGCTGAAATCTCGGTGAACGTTGTGTAAACATTTTAAATCTTGGTTCACTATATTTTTGGAGATATGATCTAAGGAAGTTATGGTTTTCGCAGGCTCCAAAATTCAATATCAAATAGGTGACCTAGGGAAAATAATCATAACTTTCATTTCAGGCATCAGATTTGAATTCTGTAAAAAGCGGTTGAAATTGAAAAAAAAAAAAAAAAAAAAATTGTATCACTTTCATAGCCTAAGTTTGAAATAGTGATATGTGGCATCCCTTACAACTTCGATATATTGAACTAGTTCATAATCAGGTCACCATGGGAGATTTGGCATAACTCTTTCTTGAAGAATCCAATATCGATCACACTTGTGGGGTTGGAAAGAAGACTCCGAGAGATACCAGAAGAAATAATTTAAAAAGTTTTAGATCCGTGGTTATAGAGTTACAGCTGTTTCAAGATCGAGCTCCTAAAATTAAGAAAAAAGTGTGTATTTTTAAAAATTGTATAACGTTTGTTTGAAAAATCAATTTGAAGTGATTCTAAGGGCATACTGAAGCATAGATATCAATAATGGGGTATAAAATTCCTCCTAAGAAAAATAATTCTACACCCAATAAGGCCTCAGAAATATCTACTATGATGCAGGAAGAGGAAGAATTGCAGCATGATATATCAAAATTATGGGACCAAGTGCAACAAATTTCACTCTCACAAAGAGAAACCAAAGATGAACTAAAAGGCATCATGGATGGTTTAAAAGTAGACATGGAAGGTTTTAAGGATGGCATGGAAGCTAAGATGGAAGGTTTGAAAGCAGAAATAGAAGGTTTGAACGAAGGTTTGACAAAATTGTTGCAAGAAAGGCTTCCCAGTGGTGACAAGGTAATCCATGAAAATCATGATGAGGACAAAAAAGAATATGAATTATGATTTTAGAGAGTCCAATGTGGGGTTTACGAACCACCACATTCTAAAGATATATATGAGGAATTTTGATGGCAAGGATCTGGTAACATGGATACTACAGATGGAGCAATATTTTCATGTACATGATGTGCAACCCTCACAAAAGATATGTAGTGCATCTTTATATTTAGAACCCAATCAGTTTGTATGATAAAGATGGATTTTTTCTCGTAAACCACTTGTTACCTAGTCAAATTTTGTGTAGGAAATGATAGCACATTATGAAGATACAAAGAGAAACACCTTCATTAGCCAATTGATAAATCTCAAGCAAAAGGGTTCAATGGCAGAGCACATTCAAGAATTCCATAAATTGAACATTCTCGTAAACTACTTGTTACCTGGTCAATTTTTACATAGGAAATGATAGCACATTATGAAGATATAAAGAGAAACACCTTCTTTAGCCAATTGATAAATCTCAAACAAAAGGGTTCAATGGCGGAGCACATTGAAGACTTCCAAAAATTGAATATTAGGGTAACTAATATTCCAGAGGAGAATAGGATTGATGTCTTCGTAGGGACTTTAAAAGATAACATCCAGCATGAGGTTCGCCTTTGGGAACATGATTCATTGGAGAAGGCATTCAAGGTGGAAAGAAAAGTTGAAAGAAAAATTATGGCAAAAAGGAAGCCTACCACTCACAACTATAAAGATGGAAGTGTTGTTGTTCCTAGCCTTCCACAACTCACAAGGTTGACACCACAAAAATTGGAGGAAAAAAGAGTAAAATGCCTTTGTTACAATTGTGATAGAAAATACACTAAAGGTCATAAGTGTGCTAAGAAGAAATTATTCTACATAGACTGTAAATAGGAGGAATAAAAGGAACAAGAAACATCAAAAGTAGAGGATATACATTGCGAACCAACCCTAGAGAAAGAAGAAATGAATCCGACCATATCTTGTAATGCATTGACAGGAATTACCACTCCTCAAACTCTCAAGATAGAAGGATATATAGGGAAGAAAAAAGTAACAGTGTTGATTGATTCGAGTAGTACCCATAATTTTATTCATTTTAAGATACCCAAGGAATTGAATTGCTTCTTATATCCAGCACCAGAGTGTCAAGTGATGGTTGCAAATGGAGGATCTATAAATTTATCTGGAAAGTGCCATAATATAAAGATAACCATGGGGGTATATGTATTGAATACTCCAATGCTTTCCATTCCAATGGGTGGTGTTGATGTTGTACTAGGAGTCCAATGGTTACAATCTTTGGGGACGATAACCTTCAAGTATAAAGAACTTTTCTTGATTTTTTTTGGGAAGGGAAGGAAGTTGAATTAAGGGGTACCGCAGGGAAACCAAGAAAAATAATCAGATCTAATGGCATGAAAAAGCTTCTGAAGAAAGAACAATGGGGTGTACCTGTACAATTATGCTCACTAGGGGTTCAAACATCAAAATCATCTATTTCTCCAAATCTCCAAAAAGTCCTGGACAATCATTCCAAGGTGTTTAAGACTCCCAAAAGCCTCCCACCTATTCGTGATCATGATGATGCAATTCACTTGATTCCAGGAAGTGTTCCTTCAAACATTAGGCCTTACAGATATCCTTATGCCCAAAGGTGTGAAATTTATCGTATGGTTGCAGAAATGCTAGAGGTTGGTATAATTCAACCTAGAGAAATTTCTTTCTCTACTCCAGTAGTATTGGTGCACAAGAAGGATGGATCATGGCATATGTATCCAGATTATAGGGAGCTCACTATTAAAGATAAATTTCCCATTCCTATCATTGATGAATTGCTAGATGAATTAAATGGAGCAATTTACTTCACCAAGATGGATCTTCATTCAGGACATTATCAAATTAGAATGAATAATGAAGACATTCAAAAACAACATTTAAAACTCATGAGTATCATTATGAATTTTTGGTCATGACTTTTGGACTTACTAATGCACCTTCGACATTTCAAAGTCTGATGAATTCCATTTTCAAACCCTTCCTTGGAAAATTTGTGTTAGTATTTTTTGATGATATATTAATCTACAACAAGTCTTGGAAGGATCATGTTCAACATGTTGACAGGGTGCTCAAATTATTGGAGGAGAAACAATTATATGCAAAAACCTCCAAATGTTTCTTTGGAGTACAAGAGGTGGAATATTTGGGTCATCTTGTATCTCATAAGGGTGTTAAGATAGACTCTAAAAAAATTAAAGCCATTAAGAAATGGAAAATCCCCACAACCATAAAGCATCTTCAAGGATTTCTCTGCTTGACAGGGTATTATTTTAAGTTTGTTTAGAATTATGGGAGACACTCATAACATCATTATTGAAGAAAGATGATTTTTCTTGGACTCCAGAAGAAACAAGGCCTTTGAACATCTTAAAGAGGCAATGTGCCAAGCACCGGTCTTAGCTACACTAGACTTCACAAATTTTTTTATTGTGGAATGTGATGCTTCAGGAAATGTGGTTTTAATGCAAGAAGGAAGACCCATTGCTTTTGAAAGTTATTCAATCAAAGGAAAGTATTTACATAAACCTAATTATGAGAAGGAAATGTTGGCAATACTACATGCACTAAATCAATGACAACCTTACCTAATGGGAAGACACTTCAGGATAGAAACAAATCATGATTGTCTTAAATACTTTTTGGAACAAAGATTATCTTTAGAAGAACAACAAAAATGGGCGACAAAGATGTTGGGTTATGACTTTGAAATTATCTACAAAAAAGGGAAGAAAAATGTTGTTGCAAATGCATTCTCAAGAAAGGATGAAGATCTGGAATCATTACTTTGTGCCATTTCTGTTATCCAATCTGAGTGGATAACCGAAACAAGGGATGAATGGAAGAATGATGAAGAGGTGTGGTCACTCATTCAAAATTTGCAGCAAGATCCTGGTACATCTAATAGATTTAGCTGGAAAAATGATACATTATGGTACAAAGATTGCTTATATATTTGTAAGAATCCCTAACTCAAACAAAAGATTCTTTAGGAATTACACACCCTCCCTTAGAAGGGCACTCATGATTTTTAAAAACTTACTAGAGAGTCAAGAAGAATTTTTTGGGGATGACCTTAAATCTGATATTCAGAATTTTCTGGCAAAATTGTTTGGTTTTCCAACAAAATAAAGTTGAGACAATGAAGACCCTGGGTCTATTATGACCTTTATCCATTCCAAGTCAGCATTGGGGGTGTTGAAAAATGTAACCAGGTTCGATCTTCATAAAATGCATTTGTAAAAGGAATTTTTATTATTGTTACAATGACTTATTAAAGCATGGGTTTCATGCTTTGGTCATCATTTTATTAGTCAAATTCCCCATTGTGGACTCCTAGGATTAATAAAGAGTCAATATAGTCATTGTATACTTTATGAGACCCTTCTTGGGCTTTCGAACGATGTAAAAAAGAATTATTTTTGAGTCAAAAATAAATTATGTAACCTCCACACCAAGTCGGCCTCAAGGAAGGAAATTCGGCCTCATGGAAGGCTATATATACAAGGAAATTAAACTTCATTTGAGCATCTCAATCTCTCAAGCATAGTTCGATCTTTGGAAATTGGAATATGGAAGCTAGGAAGAAGTGTGAAGCTTGTTAGAGTCGGTCTGGTCAGTCCTCCATCAGAGATCGAAACTCTTTATGCATTTCATGTTTAGGTGTCCCGCTTCGTTTACCCAGCTGCATTCCACTAGGGGCATGCCATAATCTGACGGAGAAGGTCATGATAGTCACTCCCCCTCATGTCAGGCTCCTGCTGGCTCAAGTCTTTTGTCAATAATCATCAAAGTCCATGACAGTCAAGGTATGGTCCTTTAAAGGACAAAAGTCATTTTCTATGTCTAGGTCTAGGAATTCATCAATTTGGTCTTTGAATATGTTCAGTAAAGCCATGCAAGCCAGAGTGAGGCCCTTACACAGTTATGGTTCTAAGAGCTTCCATCGTCATGTGAATAAACTTCGACTCTTCTTCAAAACTCTGTTTTGAAGAAAAGTCAAACAGTGTCATTTATGACAAAATTTTCAAAAAAGTCACCAGTTGATTTTTTCAGATGCAGTCATGGTTTCCATGGCCAAAGGTCATGTCGTGCAATCCCTGCAAAGAGTGCCGAAAATTTCATCATTTGAGCTAAAATTTCAAAGGGAAAGCGAGAATCACTGTGTTTAAAGTCAGTGAGAAAAGTGCAAAACTCAAACATTAGAAAAATGGGTTTTAGAAGAGGCAAAAATCAAACCCATGACTTCCAAGCCTATGTATACAAGTTTCCACCAAAATGAGAGGCATTGTGCAAATTGAATCCATTGGAAGACATTGCAAAGCAAGTGGAGTGTGCATCATGCGTTTTGGAGCAAGTTTGAGGGTGATTTCAGGGCGCGGCGCACACAGGCAGGGGCGCGGCGCACACAGAGGGCGCGGTGCACACGCGGCCTGCCCACAGTTCATTTTTTCCAAGGGCGCGGCGCATACCCAGGGTGCGGCGCACACAGGGAAAGTGCCCAAACAGTGCCAAAACTCACCCAAATTTTTTGTGGAGCTCATAAATTTGCACGGTAGGCTCTTTAAATCACTTGCTCATCAAATTTTGTCAACTATAGGGTGTTTATTGAGATGTTTGAATGCTACTAAAATGTATAAAATCGACCATAAGAAGACACCAAAAAATGATTGATGCTAGGGTTGTATAAGTGTATGTTGTTGCCAAGGCTTGATTTTTCCTACCCTACCCCTGTTCCTTATTCCCCCATCCCATTTCTCTAAAATCCCTGCCCTAAACTACTATCAAACCCTCTCCCCTATCCCTCCACTATTTGGTCAACACTAAATCCCAAACCCTACCCCATCAAAAATCCCAAACTCCTCCCACATCCCTAACAAATTTCTCCCTATAACCCCATTCCCATTACATCACTCCCTTCCTAACACTCCCTGTTTCATTGTTCCCCTTGGTAACAGATATTACAAAGGCACCCAGCCTCACACCATCATCAAAGGGGCAGCCTAATCACAGTCCACATTGCAGTCATGACATCACAGCACTCGTCTGAGTATGAGATGGAGACACAGAGTGACTCATCTTCAGAAGAACAGGCTCCCAGGAGGCATCACAAGAGTGGTAAACATGTCAGGGATGAGCCCACTACCCTCACTGAATTACAAGCATGCCCTATTGCCATGTCATGTTTCCAGCACCTATCATGTTTTGAATTTCCTCAAAGGGTGGCAAATGTTAGAGTTCATCATAAGTTGGCCCGTTTATTTGTGCTGCATCTACATGGAGGTCAGTCTATCTTGGCCGGGGTCACTTTCACATTGACACCCAGAGCTATATCAGTCGCAACAGGTATACCAAATGTTGGAGAACAGTGGCATAAGAAGAAGAAGGTGGATAGGCAACACTATGAGCCTTACATTAAGGCCAAATTCTTGAATGAGCTCACAAGAGTCTTTCCCTTCAGATTCTTGAAAGATGAGTATGCTCCACTCATGAGATTGATCATGGAATACTTCAGCTGTGAGGGGAGGTTCTCTCGACTGTATGCCTATCACATCCGGTTGCTCATGCACTTTACTCGGGAGAAGATGGTGAACCTTCCTTTTTTCATATGCAGGAACATAGAGAGGATGCACACCTTCATGCTCCATAAGACCCCTCAGCAGCAGCTTAACAGCGTGTATCACTTTGCTCTTATCCGGATTTTGGTAGATCATCAGTTGGGATTGCAGGGCATTGCTTGGGAGGACTTCATCTCCCGTGACTTCTTCAGCACATCACAGGTACCATCAGAGCCAGAGCAGGAGATGGGTGGTCCTTCTCATCAATATGAGCACCATGAGACCACGATCATGCCATTTTTTGTTACATATCAAAGAGGCAGTAGGCACTTGTTTGCAGCAGCAAAGCGAGTGTTATCTCCACCCAAGGTGGAAGGGGCCTCGTTTCCAGCATCGACTACACAGGTACGGGACAAGGGCAAGAATCCCAAGCATGATGAGGGGCCATCAGGTGTACAGGACGATGTCATCCTCATTCAGGATGATGAGGCAGATGAGATGAGTGCCAAACTCAGGATGACCATTCGGGAGAAGGACACTGAGATCCTTGACTTGATACTCAGTTTCGAGAGGGCTAAATGGATCATCAATTATCAGAAGTAGAGGATCAAGTAGCTTGAGGACCACTAGGCAATCATGGAGCTGCAAAGCATCCGTGATAATCGACAAGCTGCCCAGCAAGGGAGGATCGAGCTCACTACTTTGGAGTAAGAGATCAACAACGACCGTGATTCCTGGTTAGAGAGGGTAAATATCCACCTAGAGAGACGGCTAGAGAGGGCCAATAGAGACAACAACATACAAAAGAGGATGGCTGGTCATTATAGGGCACGGAACATGAGTGCAAAGGCCTGGATCAAGAGCTTGAAGGCCAAATTGAGCAAGGCAACAAAAAAGGCAAAAAAGCAAGACCGGCTTCGAATCTTGGCTGAGGCTTCCTTGGCATAGCATAGCACTTCATAAAGGACCTCCAGCCCAAATTTTAAGGAATTTGGGGAAATTTTGGTCATAGGACAAATTTTTGGCACAAACACAAGTTTTTTCTCTATACGCGCCGCGCCACCGGTGCGACGCGTAGGATTGGGAGCTCCAAATGAGAAATGGTTTGTATTTTTGGATTCAGCATGCAAAATCACGACTACTGGCACTCAGGCAAGAAATTTGGAGAAGATCTTGGTCACCAAAATGGCAAAAAACACCCAAAAATGGCCTCACTGCCCCTATTTTGACACACAGGAAGCAGTCTTGGGAGCATGAAGATTTGGAGGGGAAAATGAGCTCCAAATTCACAAATTCCACTTGGGTTGGAAAGTAGACGGGATAGGCTTTCCAACAAGCACACTTTGGCACATTTTAGACTCTAGAAAGTCCCTCAAAACGGGCCTCAAAGTGGCACGACGCATACAGAAAAGAGCGCGGCGCATATAGGAAAAAAGGCCCAGAATACCTCTGTTTCGCGAAATTTCGCCTCCTGACTTTTCATAAGTGGGCCCCCTCATATGCACTTCATTTTTTCGACACCTAAGGTGGCTTTAAAGGTATTTTCACTCCAGATGGTCAGTTATCCAAGTGGTAAAGGAAGGCAAAGGGCCACCCAAGCCATTTGTCATGTTTGTGGCGCTGCACTTGTAGCTGATGTTTGGCTCTCCACCTTCATTTTTTGATGATTTGAGTAACTCCCCAACCCTTGGGCATTCTATCTCTTCATGGCACATTCTATATATTGTATGCAAACCATTTGCAAAGGGTTGGTTGGCCTGTAACTTTTGGGAGACTGTGGGAAAGAAACTTTATTTCTGCATTATACATTTTTACAGAGGATTAATGAAAGGCAGTGGCTTTGTTTCATGAGATTCATGTGGTTGTGAGTGTAGAAAATGTGTATCTTATGTTTCATATGTATCTTGTTATGTTTCATAGTTCATTTCATATTCATTTCCAGTGAAGTTTTCTAAGTTAGCTAAGGTAGAATTCAATTTTATTGCTCTACCTGTGGGAAAATTTCATGTTCAGTGTTCATTCTTCTGTTGAAAAGGATTCATGTTGTCTGTGCCCTTTTTTCCCTCTTAATCAATCTCCCCATTTTGCACTATCTTAACTAAATTGCTAGGCTTTCCACCTATCTCGCCTCACGAAACAATCTGTGCCTTTGTATTAATTTCTCTGTTCATTGAGGTCCATTGGTCCCATACCATCCCAGAAACATAGTCATTCATAAAAATCACTTCTTGTATCCATTTTCACTTACTAGCCTAAGATAAATATTTCACTGTAAGTCATCTCAGGCCTTTTCATTCATCTATTCACTGAGCGTGACACGGAGAGAGACCCTCTCCTGTTCTGGTAGGGCTAGCTACCAGACTGAGCGTGGTTTGTGGTTACCCTGAATTTTGCCTTCTTTCAGCCTAAGGCGGATTTAGGTGCTAACATAGTGGCGACTCCACTGGGGATAAATCAATCCCTTTGCTTCTAAATGATTCTAAGCTTTCGGATGATAAGTTTAGGATTTGATAGGCTGAGTAAAATTGGTTGTGTCCTTTGATTTTTCTCAATAGCACGCTGGCTTCTAGAAGATATACCAGAGCTAATCCAGATCCCGACCCTCCTCACATCTACGAAAAATCCCAATTTGATTTCAAGAATTCGTCATCAAGAAAGCTCTATATCACCCGTGCTCAAATCCCATTCATGCCCGGACATCTTTGAATATATTGAAGAGCTAGAGTTTGATGAGCAGTTTGAATTATCCTTGTTCGAAACCAAATCCGAAAGGGCGGTTGACTCTACTGTCCACAATCCACAGTTTCTTGTAGACTTGGAGACAGAAAGGGCTAACCGGTCTATTGATAACTATATAGTAGCTCAGCTGCAAACTCCAATTGCTAGCCCCTTAAAAACTGTGCACACTCCTCCAACACCTCCGAGGACAAATCCACCAAGAGTAATGGCTGCCCGTTTTGCACCTCTTGTTTTACCTCAAATTCTAGATGATATGCCCGTTGATTACCAAAGCAAAATCCCATTTTTTGATGGCACTCCTAATGGTTTTACTGCTCAGCAACATGTGGACAGAATGGCAGACTTCTATGAACTTCATGAGATCGATGCAGAAAATGTGGCAATGAGACTCTTTGTACAGACATTTGCAGGTGAAATGAGGAAATGGTTCAGAGGTTTGTCGGTTGCTCGTATCGCTACCTTGGCTGACTTACAAAGACAATTTTTGAACTTCTGGGAAGTGAAAAAGAATCCTCTTCAAATTTTGGCTGAATATGAGCAAATCAAAAGAAATGTTGGTGAGTCGGTCCATGATTATTGCACTAGATTCAATACAGTTTATAATGAAATTCCAGATAATCTAAGGCCATCTGTGGGACTAGCCATGTTGAAGTTCCTGGATGGTTTTGATGCTAACATGGCTTATCAATTGAGAGAAAGAGAATTGGCCACAATGGAAGACATGCAGAAGATAGCGGTCAGCGTTGAAGCAAATCTGCTGACTATGAGAGCTAGAGCAAAGGTAGAGAAGAAGGTCACTGCAAAGGAAGAATCTTCCTCAGTAGATCAGCTACTTTGGAAGGTAGAGCAGATACTTGAAAGAGTGAAACTTGACAAACCGGAACCACAAGTTAGAAATCCTAACTTTCGTGGTCAGCAGCAACCACAATATAGAATAAGACAGAGAGATCAGCAAGCCCAAGGGTAGGCTGCACAATAGCCAGTTCAGACACATTTGCAGCAAAATTTTGTGCATGGATCGGAATCAGATGAGGATGGGAATGTAATAGGTGAAGAAAACCACCTCTTTACTCTAGATGATGTGCCTACTTATCTCACTGATGAGGAGGAGTATGCAAAAAGTTCAGCTGTACACAAAGAAGTAGATTTCATTCTAGAAAGCGACACCGTCTTGGAGGAGGAATCAGATGAATACCAAAGAGGCTACATGAATGCTTTGACCGCCCAACAGCAGCGATATTCACTTAGAAACAGAGATGTGCCGGTCAAACCAATTCAGAAAAAAAAAAAGGATGTTGAAGCATCAAAGAATGATTCAGCAGTTACACAAAGGAAAGGAAAGGAAGCGGTTGGTCCGGAGAGCAGCAAATCACCATCAGCAAAACAATCACATTAGCAAGTTGCATCGAAAGAAAAGGAAAGGAAAGACATCCCAATCAAAGAGGTAGAAAAGAGTCCCGCTTTTAATTTAGAGAATGAGATTTCTAAATTGAAAATATCCATCCCCTTGACTGAAATTTTGAAGAACAGCAGTTATAGAGGACAAGTATCTAAAATGTGGAATTTGGACCCAAAGTCCGACATGGTGAATGTTGAAGATGATCAACCTGAAATGATTTTTGGGCCAGCATCAAATGGTGAGTCTCATGATAGTGATGTGCCACCTTTTTACATCAGTTTAAGGGTGCATGATTTTGTGTTACATAACGCGATGTTCGATTCCTGAGCTTCTCACAATCTCATGCCCAAGGCAATCATGGATAAGCTTGGTCTAGACATCACCCGGCAATATCATGATCTCTATTCGTTTGATTCCAGCAAAGTAAGATGTATAGGTGTTATATACCTAGGGGGGTAATATGGGGTACCGAGGGAGGTACCCAAGGTAATAATGTAATAATGGGATGGGCCATAGTAATAAATAAGGTGGTTAACCCATTTCATGTAAGGGACCACAAGTAGTTAATAATAATGTAAGGGGCCCATGGTATTAATTGATGGTATGAGGAAACCATGGTAATGATGCATGGTATTGTATGTATGAGGCCTATATAGAGGCTAGAGACTC